>VHKM01000298.1:0-60171 GCA_007210695.1 Neogobius melanostomus | reverse complement strand
TAGTGGTGTAAGAGAGGTTTTGGCGTGCCGTACGTGGAATATGAGAGGGCTGTGACTGTTAACTGGTGTAGAGATTGGTGCTGTGCCGTTGGTGGCGTTAGAGAGGGCGTTGCCGCGTGGCGTAGAGAGGGCGTATGGCGTCGAGAGGGCGTGCCATAGTGGCGTAGATAGGCGCGGCGTCGCCGTAGTTGAGAGAGCGCGGCGTGCTTGTTAGTGGATAGAGATGCGCGTGCTTTAGTGGTGATATTCGTAGACGTGCGCTTGCTGTATGGCGTAGAGAGGGGCGTGCCGTAGTGGCCGTAGAGAGGGCGTGCCGTGGTGGGTAGAGAGGGCGTGCGCGCAGTGGCGTAAGAGGGCGTCGCTGTAGTTGGCGTATGTTACGAGTGTGCGTGCGTAGTGGCGAAGAGAGGGCGTTGGCCGGGTAGTTGGTGAGAGTAGTAGTGGCGTGTGCCTGTAGTGAGTAGAGCAGGGCTTTCGTGCTGTAGTGGTGAGAAGAGGGCGTGCCGTATGTTGGAAGTAGAAGGGCGTGTCGTTTAGTTGTGTAAGAGAGGGCGTGGCGTAGAGAGGGCGTGCCGTAGTGGCGTGAGAGGGCGTGCCGTGGTGGCGTAAGAGAGGGCGTGCGCAGTGGCGTAGAGAGGGCGTAGTGGCTGGATGTGGAAGGTGCGTGAGCTGTAGTGGAGCTATGAGAGGGGTTGCTGTAGTGCGAGTAGAGAGGGGCGTGCTGTAGTGTAGAGAGGGGTGCTGTAGTGGTGTAAGAGCGCAGTGCTGTAGTTGGTTTTAGAGAGGCGTGCTGTAGTGAGTAGAGAGGGCCGTGCTGTAGTGGAGTATTGAGAGGTGCTGTTCGTGTAGTGGCGTAGAGAGGGCGTGCGCAGTGGCGTAGAGAGGCGTGCGTGTGTGTAGAGAGGCCGTAGTGGCGTAGAGAGGGCAGTTGAAGTGGCGTAAGAGAAGGCGTGCCATGAGTGTGTGATATAGAGAGTGTGTGCGTAATGGATAGAGAGGGGTGACGTTATGTGGACTAAGAGGGCGTGGCGTATTGGCGTAGAGGAGGGCGTCGCCGTAGTGGCGTAGAGAGGGCGTGCGCGTAGTTGGCATAGAGGAGGGTCTGTGCCGTTTGGCGTAGAGAGGGTCTGTGTGCTGTAGTGGTGGAATGTTAGAGTGCGTTCTTCTGTATGGTTGGAAGAGAGGGTGCCGTGCCGTAGTGCGAGTTAGTGAGGGCGTTGCCCGTAGTGGCATAGAGAGGGCGTGCCGTATTGGCATTGAGAGGGTGACGTAGTGGCGTAAGAGAAGGGGCCGTGCCGTAGTGGGCGTAGAGAGGGCGTGCCGTACGTGGCGTAGATGAGGCTGCGTGCCGTATGAGTAGTGAAGAGGCCTATCGCCTTATGGAGTAGAGAGCGGCGGACCATAGTTGCGGGTTAGAGAGGGCCCGTTGAGTGAGTGGAGTAGGATGAAGGGCGTGACGTAGTGGCGGAGTTAGGCGTGGACGTAGTGGTGAAGAAGGGCTTGCCATTATTGTGGAATAGAGAGGCGTGCCGTAGTGAAGTTAGAGAGGGCGTGCCGTAGTGGAGTAAGAGAAGGGCGTGACGTAGTGGTGAGAAGGAGTGGCGTGCCAATAGGGAATAGAAGAGGCGCGTGCCGATAGTGAGTAGAAGAGGGCGTGCCGTAGTGAGAGTAGATGAGGGCGTGATCGTAGTGGCGTAGAGAGGTGCGTGCCTTAAGTGGAGTAGAGAGGTGCAGTGACGTAGTGAGGTGTAGAGAGGGCAGTGATATAGAGAGATAGAGCGTGCCATAGATAAGAATGAGAGGGCGTTGACGTGGTGGTGTAGAGAGGGCGTGCCCGTAGTGGAATAGAGAGGGCGTGACGCATAGATGGGTGTAGAGAGGGCGTGCCATAGTGGAGATGAGAGGGGTCGACGTAAGTGGCGTAAAGAAGGGCGTGCCTTAGTGGAGTAGAGGGGCGTGACGTAGTGGTTGTGAGAGGGGTGACGTAGTGGAGTAGAGAGGGCGCTGACGTAGTGGGTGTATGAGAAGGCGCGTGCCAAATAGATAGAGAGGAGGAGGGCGTGACGCTACGTGGCGTAAGAGAGGGCGTGCCGTAGTGGAGTAGAGAGGCGTGAAAGTAGTGTCGTAGAGAGGGCGATGACGTAGTGGTGTAGAGAGGGCGTGCCCGTGTGGGAAAAAATAGAGAGTGTGCGTAGTAAGATAGATAGAGAGGGCGGCCGTAGTGGTGTAGAGGGGGTGCGTAGTGGAATAGAGGGAGGGTGTGCCGTGTGGTGTAAGAGAGGGCGTGCCGTCAGTGGGTAAGAGGGCCGTGCTCGTAGTGGTGTAGAGAGGGCGTGCCGTAGTGGTGTAGAAGAGGGCGTGACGTAGTGGTGTAGAGAGGGCGTGACGTAGTGGAGTAGGAGGGCGTCTGTAGTGGGAGTAAGAGAGGCGCGTCGCTGTAGTGGAGTAGAGAGGGGCGTGCTGTAGTGGAGTAGAGAGGGCGTGCTGTAGTGGTGTAGAGAGGGCGTGCTGTAGTGGTGTAGAGAGGGCGTGCCCGTAGTGGTGTAGAGAGGGCGTGCGTAGTGGAATAGAGAGGGGCGTGCTGTGTGGTGTAGAGAGGCGTGCTGTATGGAGTAGAGAGGCTGCTGTAGTGGTGAAGAGAGGGCGTGCGTAGTGATAGAGAGGGCGTGCCGTAGTGGTGTAGGAGAGGGCGTGCCGTATGGATAGAGAGTTGCGTGACGTAGTGGTGTAAGAGGGCTGCCCGTAGTGGCGTAGAGAGGGTGTTGCCGTAGTGGCGTAGAGAGGGCGTGCCGTAGTGGCCGTAGAGAGGGCGTGCCGTACGTGGCGTAGAGAGGGTGTGCCGTAGCTGGTGTAAAGAGAGGGCGTGCCGTAGTGGCGTAGAGAGGGCGTGCCGTACGTGGCGTAGAGCGGGCGTGCCGTAGTGGTGTGAGAGGGCGTGCCGTAGTGGTGTTAGAGAGGGCGTGCCGTAGTGGTGTAGAGGGGCGTGACGTAGTGGGTAGAGAGGGCGTGAACGTAGTGGAGTAAGAAAGAGGGCGTCTGTAAAGTGGAAGTAGAGAGGTCGTGGTAGTGGAGTAAGAGGGCGTGACGTAGTGGTGTAGAGAGGGCGTGACGTATGGTGTAGAGAGGGCGTGCCGATAGTGTGTAGAGAGGGCGTGACGTATGGTGTACGAGCAGGCGCGTGACGTAGTGGAGTAGAGAGGTCGTGCCGTAGTGGAGTAGAGAGGGCGTGACGTAGTGGTGTAGAGAGGCGTGACGTAGTGGTGTTAAGAGGGCGTGACGTAAGTGGAGAGAGAGGGCGTGCTGTAGGGAGTAGAAGTCGTGCGTAAGTGGAGTGAGAGGGCGTGACGTAGTGGTGTAGAGAGGCCGTGACGTAATGGTGAAGAGTAGGCCGTGCCGTAGTGGGTGTAGAGAGGGCGTGCCGTAGTGGAGTAGAGAGGGCGTTCGACGTATGGCTGTAGAGAGGGCGATGACGTAGTGGTGTAAGAGAAGGCGTGCCATAGTTGAATAGAGAGGCGTGACGTCGTGCCGTAGAGAGGGCGTGAAGTAGTGGCGTAGAGAGGGCGTGACGTAGTGGTTGTAGAGAGGGGCGTGCGTAGTGGTGACAAGAGAGGGCGTGCCATAGTTGGGAATAGAGAGGGTGTGCCGTAGTGGAAGAGAGGTCGTGCCCTTAGTGGATAGAGAGGGCGTGCCGTAGTGGAGTAGGAGGGCGTGACGTAGTGGTGAAGAGAGGGCGTGCCATAGTGGAATAGAGAAGGTGTGCCGTAGTGGAAATAGCAAGAGGTCGTGCCGTAGTGGAAGTAGAGAGGGCGTGCCGTAAGTTGGATAGAGGGTCGTGCCGTGTGGGAGTAGAGAGGGTGTGCCGTAAGTGGTGAAGAAGGGCGTTGCCGTAGTGGAATAGAGAGGGTGTGCCGTAGTGGTGTAGAGAGGGCGTGCCGAGTGGAGTAGAGAGGTCGGCGTAGTGGAGTAGGAGAGGGTGTTGCCGTAATGGTCGAAGAAGGGCGTGCCGTGTGGAATAGAGAGGTCGTCCGTAGTGGATAGAGAGGGTGTGCCGTATGGGTGAAGAGAGGGCGTGCCATAGTGGAAATAGAGAGGGCGTGCCGTAGTGGAGTAGAGCAGGGCGTGCCCGTAGTGGGAGTAGAGAGGGTGTGCGTAGTGGAGTAGAAGAGGGGCGTGCCGTAGTGGAGTAGAGGGTCGTGCCTTAGTGGAGTAGAGAGGGGTGACGTAGTGGCGTAGAGAGGGCGTGAAAACCCCCGTAAAGTGGAGTAAGAAGGGCGTGACGTAGTGCGTAGAGAGGCGTGACGTAGTGGTGAAGAGAGGGCGTGCCATAGTGGAATAGAGAGGGCGTGCCGTAGTGGAGTAGAGAGGGCCGTGCGTAGTGGAAGTAAGAGGGCGTGCAACTAGTGGTGAAGAGAGGGCGTGCATAGTGGAATAAGAGAGGGCGTGCCGTAGTGGAGTTAGAGAGGGCGTGACTAGTGCGAGAGAGGCGTGCCTTAGTGGAGTAGAGAGGGCGTGACGTAGTGTGTAGAGAGGGCGTGACGAGTGGTGTAGAGGGGCGTGCTTAGTGGAGTAGATGAGGGCGTGCACTTAGTGGAGTGAGAGGGGCGTGCCATAGTGGAATAGAGAGGGCGTGACGTGTTGGTGTAGAGAGGGCGTGCCGTAGTGGAATAGAGGGGCGTGACGTATGGTGTAGAGAGGGCGTGCCATAGTGGAAATAGAGAGGGCGCGTGACGTAGTGGCGTAGAGAGGGCGTGCCTTAGTGGAGTAGAGAAGGGCGTGAACGTTTTAGAGAGGGCGTGAAGTAGTGGGAGTAGAGAGGGCGTGCCATAGTGGAATAGAGAGGGCGTGACGTATGGCGTAAGAGAAGGGCGTGCCGTAGTGGAGTAGAGAGGGGTGACACCCGTAGTGTGTAGAGAGGGTGGACGTAGTGTGTAGAGAAGGCGTGCCGTGATGGAGTAGAGAGGGGGCGTGACGTAGTGGTGTTACGAGAGGGCGACGTAGTGGTGTAGAAGAAGGCGTGCCGAAGTGGAATAGAGAGGGTGTGACGTAGTGGCTGTGAGAGGGCGGACGTAGTGTGTAGAGAAGGCGTGCCGTAGAGTGGAATAAGAGAGGGTGTCCGTAGTGGTGTAAGAGAGGGGCGTGCCGTAGTGGTGTAGAGAGGGCGTGCCCGTAGTGGAATAGAGAGGGCGTGCCGTAGTGGTGTAGAGAGGCGTGCCGTAGTTGGTGTAGAGAGGCGTGCCCGTAGTGGTTGTAGAGAGGGCGTGCCGTAGTGGTGTAAGAGGCGTGACGTAGTGGTGTAGAGAGGGCGTGACGTAGTGGAGTAGAGAGGGCGGTGCTGTAGTGGAGTAGAGAAGGGCGTCTTGTAGTGGAGTAGAGATGGGCGTGTGTAGTGGAGTGAGAGGGCGTGCCTGGTAAGTGGTGTAGAGGGGCGTGCCGTGTGGTTGTAGAGAGGGCGTGCCGTAGTGGTGTACGAGAGGGCTTGCTGTATGGAGTAGAGAGGGCGTGCCTGTAGTGGGTAGAGAGGGCCGTGCCTAGTGGTGTAGAGAGGGCAGTGCTGTAGTGGTGTAGAGAGGGCGTGCCGTAGTGGTGTAGAGAGGGCGTGCTGTAGTGGTGAAGAGAGGGCGTGCTGTAGTGGAGTAGAGAGGGCGTGCCGTAGTGGGTGTAGAGAGGGCGTGCCGTAGTGGAATAGAGAGGGCGTGACGTAAGTGGTGTAAGAGAGGGCGTGCCGTGTGGCGTAGAGAGGGTGTGCGTAGTGTGTACGAGAGGGCGTGCCGTAGTGGAGTAGAGAGGGGCGTGCCGTAGTGGCGTAGAGAAGGGCGTGCCGTAATGGGTGTAGAGAGGGAAGTGCCGTAATGGGTGAAGAGGCGTGTCCGTAGTGGGTGGTAGAGAGGGCGTGCGTAGTGTGTAGAAGAGGGCGTGACGTAGTGGTGTAAGAGAGGGCGTGACGTATGGAGTCAGAGGAGGGCGTGCTTGTAGTGGAGTAGAGAGGGCGTGCCGTAGTGGTGTAGAGAGGGGCGTGCTGTAGTGGAGTAGAGAGGCGTGCTGTAGTGGTTAGAAGGGTCTGTAGTGGAGTAGAGAGGGCGTGCTGTTGGTGAAGAGAGGGCGTGCTGTAGTGGAGTAGAGAGGGCGTGCTGTAGTGGTGTAGAGGAGGCGTGCGTATGTGGAGTAGAAGAGGCGTGCTGTATGGGTGAAGAGAGGGCGTGCCGAGTGGTGTTAAGAAGGGCGTGCCGTAGTGGAATATGAGAGGTGTGACGTAGTGGTGTAGAGAGGCGTGCCGTAGTGGTGAAGAAGGGCGTGCTGTAGTGGAGTAGAGAGGGCGTGCTGTAAGTGGTGAAGAGAGGGCCGTGCCGTAGTGGAGTAGAGCGGGCCGTGCCGTAGTGGTGGAAGAGAGGCGTGCCCGTAGTTGGAGTAGAGAGGGCGTGCCGTAGTGGTGAGAGAGGGCCGTGCTTAGTGTAGTAGAGAGGCGTTGTAAGTGGGAGTAGAGAGGCGCGTGCTGTAGTGGAGTAGAGAGGCGGGCTGTAAGTGGCGTAGAGAAGGGCGTGCCGTATGTGGCGAAGAGAAGGGCGTGCGTAGTGGTGAAGAAGGGCGTGCCGTAGTGGAGTAGAGAGGGCGTGCCGTAGTGGTGAAGAGAGGGCGTGCTGTAGTGGAGTAAGAGAGGGCGTGCTGTAGTGGAGTAGAGGGGCGTGCTGTAGTGGAGTAGAAAGAGGGCGTGCTGTAGTGGTGTAAGAAGAGGGCGTGCCTGTAAGTGGAGTGAGAAGGGGTGCTGTATGTGGTGTAAGAGAGGGCGTGCTGTAGTGGAAGTAGAGAGGGCGGTCTGTAGTGGAGTAAGAGAAGGGGCGTGCTGTATTGGTGTAGAGAGGACGTGCTGTAGGTGGAGTAGAGAGGGGTGCCTGTAGTGGTGTAGAGAGGGCGTGCGTAGTGCGTAGAGAAGCGTGCATAGTTGGATAGAGAGGGCGTGCGTAGTGGAATAGAGAGGGCGTGACGTAGTGGAGTAGAAGAAGGGGTGCCGTAGTGGCGTGAGAGGGCGTGCGTAGTGGGAAAGTAGAGAGGGTGTGCTTAGTGGACGTATGAGAGGGCGTGCTGTAGTGGTGAAGCGAGGGCGTGTGTAGTGGTGAAGAGAGGGCGTGCCGTAGTGGTGAAGAAGAGGGCGTGCCGTAGTGGAGTAGAGCGGGCGTGGTAGTGGAGTAGCAGAGGGTGTGCTGTAGTGGAGTGAGAGGCGTCTGTAAGTGGTGAAGAGAGGGCGTGCCGTAGTGTGAAGAGAGGTGTGCTGTAGTGGAGTAGAGAGGGTGTGCTGTAGTGGAGTAGAAGAGGGTGTGCTGTAGTGGAGTAGAGCGGGCGTGCCGTAGTGGAGTAGAGAGGCGTGTGCTGTAAGTGGACGTAGAGAGGGTGTGGCTGTAGTGGTTGTAGGAGGGCGTGCCGTAGTGGTTGACGAGAGGGCCGGTGCCGTAGTGGTGAGAGAGGCCGTGCCGTAGTGGTGAAGAGAGGGCCGTGCCGTAGTGGTGTAGAGAGGGCGTCTGTAGTGGTGTAGAGAGGGGTGCCGTAGTGGTGAAGAGAGGGCGTGCTGTAGTGGAAGTAGAGAGGGCGTGCCGTATTGGCAAAAGAGAGAGATGTGCCGTAGTGGTGAAGGAGAGGGCGTGCTGTAGTTGGTGTAAAGGGCGTGCCGTAGTGTTGAAGAGAGGCGTGCCGTAGTGTGTAGAGAGGGCGTGCCGTAGTGGTGAAGAGGGCGTGCTGTAGTGGTGTAGAGAGGGCGTGATATAGTGGAGTAGAGAGGCGCGTGCCGTAAAGTGGAATAGAGAGGCGTGCCGAGTGGTGAAGAGAGGGGTGCCGTAGTGGTGAAGAGAGGGCGTGCCTGTAGTGAGTAGAAGGCGTGCCGTAGTGGATAGGGGCGTGACTAGTGGAGTAGTACGAGGGCGTGCCGTAAGTGGATAGAGAGGGGTCCGTGTGGTGAAGAGAGGGCGTGCGTAGTGTTGAAGAGAGGGCGTGCTGTAGTGGAGTAAGAGAGGCGCGTGCCGTAGTGGATAGAGAGGCGTGACATGTGGAGTAGAGAGGGGTGCCGTATGAGTAGAGAGGGCGTCGTAGTGGTGTAGAGGGGCGGCCGTAGGGAGTAGAGAGGGCGTGCATAAGTGGAATAGAGAGGGCGTGCGTAGTGGAGTAGAGAGGGGTTGCGAGTGGAATAGAGGAGGGGTGCGTAGTGGCGTAGAGAGGGAGTGCCATAGTTGAATTAGAGAGAGGTGCCGTGTGGAATAGAGGGGCGTGCCGTAGTGGTGTAGAGAGGGCGTGCTGTAGTGGCGTAGAGAGGGCGTGAGTAGTGGTGTAGAGAGGGCGTGCCGTAGTGAGTAGAAGGGCGTGAACGTAGTGGTGAAGAGAGGGCGTGCTGTAGTGGAGTAGAAGAGGGCGTGCTGTAGTGGAGTAGAGAGGGCGTGCGTAGTGGTGTAGAGAGGGCGTGACGTAGTGGAGTAGAGCGGGGTGCGTAGTGGTGTAGAGAGGGCGTGCCGTAGTGGAGTAGAGCGGGCGTGCCGTAGTCGGTGAAGAGAAGGGGGTGCTGCTAGTGGAGTAGAGAGGGCGTGCCGTAGTCGGTGTAGAGAGGGCGTGCCGTAGTGTGTGAGAGGGGCGTGCATTAGTGGAATACGAGAGGGCTGCGTATGGAGTAGAGAGGGGTGCTGTAGTGGTGTGAGAGGGGCGTGCGTAGTGGGTGTAGAAGGGCGTGACGTAGTGGCGTAGAGAAGGGCGTGAAAGTAGTGGTGTAGAGGGGCGTGCGTAGTGGAGTAGAGAGGGCGTGACGTAGTGGTGTAAGAGCGGCGTGCAGTAGTGGTGGAAGAGAGGGCGTGCTGTAGTGGAGTAGAGGGGCGTGCTGGTGGTGTAGAGAGGGCGTGCCGTATGGTGTGAGAGGGGTGCCATAAGTGGAATAGAGAGGGGCGTGCCGTAGTGGAGTAGAGAAGGGCGTGGTGTAGTGGTGTAGAGAGGGCGTGCCGTAGTGGTGTAGAGAGGGGCGTGAGTATGGAATAGAGAGGCGTGCTGTAGTGGAGTAGAGCGGGCCGTGCCGTATGGATGAAGAGAGGGCGTCCTGTAGTGGAGTAGAGAGGCGTGGCCGTAGTGGTGTAGAGACGGGCGTGCTGTAGTGGAGTGAGAGGGCGTGCGTAGTGGGTGTGAGAGGGCGTGTGTAGTTGGAGTAGAGGGCGTGCCGTAGTGTGAAGAGGGGGCGTGCGTAGTGGAGTACGGAGAGGGCGTGCGTAGTGGTGTATGAGAGGGCGTGGCCGTAGTGGTGTAGAGAGGGCGTGCCATAGTGGAATAGAGAGGCGTGCCGTAGTGGAGTAGAGAGGGGCGTGCTGTAAAGTGGTGTAGAGGGGCGTGCCGGTAAGTGGGCGTAGAGAGGGCGTGACGTAGTGGCGTAGAAGAGGGCGGTGACGGTAGTGGTTGTAAGAGGGCGTGCGTAGTGGGTAGAGAGGGCGTGACGTAGTGGGTGTAGAAGGGCGTGACGTGTGGTGTAGAGAGGGCGTGCCAAGTGGAATAGAGAGGCGCGTGCGTAGTGAGAATAGAGAGTGGCGTGACGTAGTGGAGTAGAGAGGGCGTTTGCCCTTAGTGGAGTAGAGAGGGCGTGAGTGTGGTGTTGAGAGGGAGTGACGTAGTGGTGTAGAGAGGGGTGCTTAGTTGGAGTAGAGAGGGCGTGACAATAGTGGAATAGAGAGGCGTGACGTAGTGGAGTAGAGAGGGCGTCGTCAGTGGTGTAGGAGGGCGTGCCGTAGTGGTGTAGAGGAGGGCGTGCCGTAGTGGTGTAGAGAGGGCGTGCCGAGTGGTGTTAGAGGGGCGTGCGTAGTGGAATAGAGGGGCGTGACGTAGTGGAATAGAGAGGGCGTGCGTAGTGGAATAGAGAGGGGTGCGTAGTGGATAAGAGAGGGTGACAGTAGTGGTGTAGAGAGGGCGTGCCATAGTGGAATAAGAGGGGTGACGTAGTGGAGTAGTAGAGGGCGTGGACGTGGGTGTAGAGAGGTGCGTGCCATAGTGGAATGAGAGGGGTGACGTAGTGGGAGTGAGGGGCGTGCGTAGTGGTGTAGAGAGGGGTGCCGTAGTGGTGTGAGAAGGGCCGTGCCGTAGTGGTGTAGAGAGGGCCGTGCGTAGTGGTGTAAGAGAGGGGCGTGCCGTCAGTGGGTGCGAGAGGGGTGAACGTAGTGGATAGAGAGGGCGTGCCGTAGTGGTGTAGAGAGGGCGTGCCGTAGTGGTGTATAGAGGGCGTTGCGTGTGGTGTAGAAGGGCGTGGTAGTGGTGTAGAGAGGGCGTGCGTAGTGGTGTAGAGAGGGGTGGTAGTGGTGCAGAGAGTGGCGTGAGTAGTGGAATAGAGAGGGCCGTGCCGTTAGTGGTGCAGAGAGCGCGTATCGTAGTGGTGTAGAGAGGGCGTGCGTAGTGGTGCAGAGAGGGGCGTGACGTAGTGGAATAGAGAGGGTGTGCGTGTGGTGAGAGAGGGGATCGTAGTGGTGTAGAGGGGCGTGCCGTGTGGCGTAGAGAGGGCGTGACGTAGTGGGTGAGAGGGCGTGAACGTAGCTGGCGTGAGAGGGCGTGAGTAGTGGTGCAGAGAGGGCGTGACGTAGTGCGAATAGAGATGGCCGTGCCGTCGTGGTGCAGCGAGGGCGTATCGTATGGCGTAGAGAGGGGGTGCCGTAGTGGCGTAGCAGAGGGCGTGACGTAGTGGCGTAGAGAGGGCGTGACGTAGTGGCGTAGAGTTAGGGCGTGACGTAGTGGCGTAAGAGAGGGCGTTGCCGTAGTGGAGTAGAGAGGGCGTGCCGTGTGGTGTAGAGAGGGCGTGCGTAGTGGTGTAGAGAGGGCGTGACGTAGTGGTGTAGAGAGGGCGTGCCGTAGTGGTGTAGAGAGGCGTGCCGTAGTGGTGTAGAGAGGGCGTGACGTAGTGGTGTAGAGAGGGCGTGACGTAGTGGTGTAAGAGAGGAGCGTGACGTAGTGGAATAAGAGGGCGTGACGTAGTGGGTTAGAGAGGGCGTGACGTAGTGGTGTAGAGAGGGCGTGCGTAGTGGTGTAGAGAGGGCGTGCATGTGGAGTAGAGAGGCGTGCCGTGTGGTGTAGAGAAGGGCGTGCCGTAGTGGGTAGAGAGGGCGAGTGCCGTAGTAGGCGTAGAGAGGGCGTGACGTAGTGGTGTAGAGAGGCGTGCCGGAGTGGCGTAAGAAGGGCGTGCCGTAGTGGGTAGAGAGGGCGTGACGTAGTGGCGTGAGAGGGCGTTGAAGTAGTGGCGTAGAGAGGGCGTGAGTAGTGGTGTAAGAGAGGGCGTGCGTAGTGGAGTAGAGAGGGCGTGACCGTAGTGGTGTAGAGAGGGAGTGCCGTAGTGGTGTAGAAGAGGGCGTGACGTAGTGGTGGTTTGAGAGGGGTGCGTCGTGGTGTAGAGAGGGCGTGCCGTAGTGGTGTAGGAGAGGGCGGCCGTAGTGGAATAAGAGAGGGCGTGACGGTAGTGGTGTAGAGAGGGCGGACGTAGTGGTGTAGAGAGGGCGTGCCGTAGTGGAAATAGAGAGGGCGTGCCGTAGTGGAATAGAGAGGGGCGTGACGTAGTGGTGTAGAGAGGGCTGAACGTAGTGGTGTAGAGGGGCGTGCGTATGGAATGAGAGGGCGTGACGTAGTGGTGTAGAGAGGGGCGTGAAGTAGTGGTGTAGAGAAGGGCGTGCCGTGTTGGTGGTACGAGAGCGGGTGCCATAGTGGAGTAGAGAGGGGCGTGCCGTAAGTGGTGTAGAGGGGTGGTGCCGTAGTGGGTAGAGAGGGGTGCGTAAGTGGAGTAGAGAGGGCGTGCCGTAGTGGTGGGTAGAGAGGGCGTGCGTAGTGGCTGAGAGGGCGGTGCCGTAGTGGAGTAGAGAGGGCGTGCCGTGTGGGTAGAGAGGGCGTGACGTAGTGCGAGAGAGGGGTGCCCGTAGTGGGTAGAGAGGGCGTGACGTAGTGGGTAGAGAGGGCGTGACGTAGTGGTGGTTAGAGAGGGCGTGCCCGTAAGTGGAGTAGAGAGGGCGTGCCGTATGGTGTAGAGAGGCGCGTGCCGTAGTGGTAGTAGAGAGGGCGGTGACGTAAGTGGTGTAGAGAGGGCGTGCCGTAGTGGTGTAGAGAGTGGTGCGTAGTGGTTAGAGAGGGCGTGACGTAGTGGTGTAAAGGGCGTAGACGTAGTGGTGTAGAGAGGGGTGAGTAGTGGGTGTTAGAGAGGGCGTGCCGTAGTGGAATAGAGAGGCGTGCCGTAGTGGAATAGAGAGGGGCGTGCGTAGTGGAATAGAGAAGGTCGTGACGTAGTAGCTGTAGAAGACGGGCGTGACGTAGTGGTGTAGAGAGGGTGCCGTAGTGGAATAGAAGAGGGGCGTGACGTAGTGGTGTAGAGAGGGCGTGACGTAGGTGGGTGTAGAGAGGGCGTGCCGTATGGTGTAGAGAGGCGTGCATAGTGGGAGTAGAGAGGCGCGTGAACGTAGTGGTGTAGAGAGGGCGTGAGTAGTGGTGTAGAGAGGGCGTGCCGTAGTGGTGTAGAGAGGCGTGCCATAGTGGAGTAGAGAGGGGCGTGCCCGTAGTGGTGTAGAGGGGTTGGTGCGTAGTGGCGTAGAGAGGGGTGAGTAGCATCACCAGGGTTCCGTGTCCAGAAAGACAACGAGCCTGACAATTTGGTCTGACAGACCGCAGTACGCTTTGGCACGAATGCCTTATGGTAAGATAAAACCAACGCCCATGACTTCACATTCAAATCCCAATGAGCGAGGTTAAGCGTCTAGTTCGGCCGCTGAGATGGGATAGACCGGAGCAAATACGTCCGGTACGTGAGAAGCACCAGCAACTGACAATTGACAGGTCTTTAGCCAGCGCGGTCAGAAGACTTGAAAAAGCAGTAAAATCGTCTGAGGAATGAGAGAACGATCAGCTCGGGGGAGGGGAGACTGAGAGAAACAGATTGACATAAACGCCTCTCGAACTTTTCTGAAGGAGCGTGGAGAGTGTTGCATGATGTAAGGCCTACTAAAGGGGTCGTAGTGGCTGGCAAGAGTGGGTCGTCGTTAAGGCCTGGTTGGGGCACCCGAGCAGGACAGGAGGCGCTACGGGAGCCGGGGGCGGAGGTTGTTTAACGCTAGGCTTCATATGTATCAGGAGAGAGAGTTAGACCTTAACATAAGTTCTTCATTTATTTATAGCGTACCAAGACATAATCAAACACCAGCTACAACAGACAAATTTCCATTTTGATTGGAGACATTTGAAAAAATATTACATTTTTTATGTTTTGGAACATGGACTTAGGTAACGGAGAGTTGAAATTAAAGGGTTAAAATTTGTTAAAGCTTTATGATAAGGGTAGCATGAATTCATGCATGAATTCATCATAATTCATGATGAATTTCATGCATGAATTCATCATGACTTTCATTAATCATTATTATGAATTCATGTGAGGTCAATGATGATTCATGAAGAAATGTACTGAATCAACACCGTTAATCAGGCAATGAACTCACTAATGATAATGATGAATTCATCAATGATCATGATGATTGTTTGCTTGTGAAGAAACCAACCACAAGGACCAAACTCTTGTATAAATGCTACTGAAAATGCTCATGGTTTAGTTCATCATGATTCATCATAGTTCACTATGATGTGCCTTAAAATGAAGCGTTGCAGCTTGATAACTTATAGATACAGAACTTGTTTTAGGAGAGCAATTACCAAAGAAGAGACTTAAATCAACATTCAAGACTTTAATTATTTTATTTACTGATTATCACAATTGCAAAAATGTAACAATGGCAGTATGCTTGCAGAGGATCTCAGTGCCAGTAAGTATTAATTTAGTGAAGCTCTAAAATCGTTGACTGCTGAGTTTGGTTGATTTGAGGATGTTTTTGCTTCTATTTAAGGAGTGTTATTTGGAGCCATGTCTAGTTTGGCTTTACTTGTTACATTTTTCTGACCAACAGAGCTAGAAAGTTCTGCGAATACAACGAAAAATCATCAAATTCAACAAACAGTCGATTAAAAGTTTGGGTGTTTAGGGCAGCAAATTAATCTCAACAGAATTGAAGTTGCAGTTTTAACAATTACATGTCACAAAGCCTGCAATTAATATTTCCTTACACAATTGTTTGTTTACATAGGAAATCCCTAATTTTCAGTATTTTTTGCTTTGTGTGTCCAACGTCTGAAGTTGTACGCAGCTCATATTTGACAATTGTTTCGAATATAGGATCCAGGAAGTGCTCAAAAATGTCCAAACTCAAAATTAATTTACAAACATCCCAAATTACATCAGTGTTGGTCATTAAAGTAATACCATAATCAGCATTTCATGAGTTACAGATCCAACTCCATGTTCATATCAACAATATCAAGAACAGTTAAACAGTGTGTACTGCCTGGTATCCTTAAAAAAACATCTCTGTGTTGGTCAGGTCATAAGCAATAGTATTGAGCAAATTATATGGTTAAAATCATAAAATAGGACCTCAAAAGAAGTATAGTGCAGAAAACACCATTTCTGAACATGCGTTTGAAACAAATACTTAATGGCAATAACCAAAATAATTTCTATCTTTTAATATTTGTGGTAGCCACGGTTTCTGGTTTGGGTGTGTGGCCTGACTACAGCATGCACAGGAGGGGCTTTAAGGTGTAGAACCACTGCTGTGCTGTCTCACAACACGTGTCAGTGTGCTGCTACAGCTAGCGAACCAAAATCAGGACACAAGGCTTGCTTTTCTTGTTTTAGTGAAGCTTTCAGTGTGTGATGTGATAACTGTAACATACAGAAACAAGGGGTCAATTACGAACATATATTTTACACTAACATGCTAAACACATGCTCATGTAAGACAGCAGTAACTCCAAAACTCTAGTGACAAACTTATCAAAAGTAACATTACAGAGACAAATTGGTGACTTCTAAACAGGTGCTTTGGACATACTAATACTTACAACGACGAACATTCCCAAGGCTCAACTTTAGAGCAACACAGCGTGTTCATAGTCTTTACAGGCCTCGTTTCTGCGTGATAGCTTACTTTCACACCGAAGGAAACGACAAAGTTGTCCATGTGCGAGAGGGCACTCCTTGCCAAGCAACAAAAACGTCCTTTCTAGAGAAGATTTCTCACTGGGTTGCATGCAAGGTATGTCATTTTCAAGGTCTGATTTAAATTTGTGCTAGCCATCATTTTCAACGTTTACTATTTAACAGGTAATAGAGTGGAAGGCTTTGGTGAAAACGAAACAAAGCGAGGCATCTTCTTCTAGAAAGGATCGTTTTTTTGTTGCTGCAAGTGAGTGCTCGCACTCGCACCATGGAAATATTTGTCGTTAGTCTCTCGGTGACAAGTAAGCTAGCGCAATGGTGTAACCCAGTAGAGAAAATTCCATTTTGTTGTATTTATATTAATGCACTTTATTTTGAAAAACATTTATTTTGAAAAGAGAAGTGTGATCCCCCGTCGCTCAAACTTTATTTTCTGTTTTTCACGGTCACCGTTGCGGTGCTAATGACCTTTGATTTGTATATAAATTGTATTGTCGCCTCCAAAGCTGCGGACTGGTCACTCATGGTTTTCAGTTTTGATCTGTGCGGGGCTTGTGACGGTCCGAGCAACTTTTGGGTTTTGGTGGTTTTATTTTAAAAGAATGATGTAAAAATTTTATTGTCTTTTCGTTTGATTTGGTATTTTTGTTGTATTAGTGAAGGAGCACCGGGCTGGAGAGCTGTGTGTTGTGCCCCTTGCTGTGTTCCTCACGATACCTCATTCTTGTGAAGTCCATGCCATGTGAGAATTAGAAAAAACATGCTAGCGCGTTGCTATATTAGACGATTGAACGCATCGCGGTGCCGTTTTTTGATTGTTGAAAGCAATGTAAAGCTATTTTTTGTTGATGGTTTCTACAATTTATTTTAGTTCTAACTTATGGAGCATTATTTGGTTATTTTTGTAATTGGTCCCTTATTATTAATTTGGAATTGTTGTACTTTTTGTGGTTTATTATTGAAGTGTAAGTAATTCTTCTGATAGAAATTTTGATTTTGAAAGGAAAATATCTGTTTTTCATTAGTGTAATTCATTTCATGAGTTACAATAAAGTTAATCATTTAAAAATTAAATATGCAAATTGGTTACGAAATTATTTATTTGTTTATGGTTTGAATAATTTTAAACAAGTAATTATTTTTGTTGTTTTCATGTTACAACTATGTATGTATTAAAAAGTATTTGAGTTAAAAATGCATGTAAATTTTAACTGTCATTTGTTATATGGGTTTAGAGAAAGTATGCATTGGAGTTATGGAATAACGACCTTTTTATTTAAGCTGTAATATTCCATAATTGTTGTGCGGTAGTATTACAGGTTAGAACCTGGGTGGATTTCTGGTTATTCGGTGGAGATGGCAGCCTTGTGCCAGAACTGGATTGACTTCGAAGGGCACTTTGTCCTACAGTGCTGTGTGGTAACGTTACACCACTTAAGGAGAGAATGACAATCAGCATTGATTGGACACCCGACAAAAAAGAAAGAGAAATGTATCAATGGGCTGGGGATTATATTTTATTGAATGCGGGCTTGCTTTTGTTTAATATTGTTTTTCTTGAACGTTTTATTTTTATTTGGTTTCTAATTACTTTTCTTACTTACTCTTTGCCCTCCAGCCATTTCAGTACAACACTCACCTTAGTTCCTATTGTAATCCTGCTTAACCTAGCAACTGGTCCTATACTTTTAATTTCGCCTTACCTACTTAAACGTGAGTTCAGGTGTTACCGCGCACGCAGAAGGGCTGTAAATTTGGATTTGACCTGTGTTGCTCTAATGTTTGAAGACTTGGGAGTGTTTCGTCTTGGTAAGTATTGGTGTTCCAAAGCACCTGTTTAGAGTCACCAATTTGTCTCTGTAATGTTACTTTGATAGTTTGTCACTAGAGTTTGGAGTTACTGCTGTCTTACATGTGCATTGACTAGCTCATGATTGTGTTTAGCATGTTAAGTGTAAAATATATGGTTCGTAATTGACCCTTTTTTCTGTATGTTACAGTTACCACATCAACACTGAAAGCTTCTGCATGCTGTAGTCAGGCCACACCAACCAGAAACCGTGGCTACCAAATATTAAAAGATAGGAGTTATAATATTATTGCCATTAAGTATTTGTTTCAAACGCATGTTCAGAATGGGTGTTTCTGCACTATACTTCTTTTGAGGTCCTATTTTATGATTTTTAACCATATAATTTGAGTTTGGACATTTTGAGCACTTCCTGGATCCTATATTCGAAACAAGTGTCAAATATGAGCTGCGTACAATTCAGACGATGAACAAACAAAAACTGAAACTGATTTCTTATGTCAACAAACAATTGTGTAAGGAAATTTAATTGCAGGCTTTGTGACATTGTAATTGTTAAAACTTGCAACTTCAATTCTGTTGAGATAATTGTGCTGCCCTAAACACCCAAAGCTTTTAATCGTCGACTGAACAGTTTGTTGAATTGATGATTTCGTTGTATTCGCAGAAGCTTCTTAGCTCTTGTGGTCAGAAAATGTAACAAGTAAAGCCAAACTAGACATGTCTCCAATAACACTCAGGCCCGTCCTTAAATGCAAGCAAAACATCCTCAAATCAACCAAGTCAGGCCAGTCAACGATTTAGAGCTTCACTAATTAATACTTAGTGGGCGACTGAGAGCCTCTGCAAGCATACTGCCATTGTTACATTTTTGATTGTGTAATCATAAATAAATAATAAAGTCTTGAATGTTGATTTAAGCTCTCTTCTGTGTGTAATTGCTCTCCTAAAACAAGTTCTGTATCTATTAAGTTATCAAAGCTGCAACGCTTCATTTTAAGGGGCACATTCATAGTGAACTCATGATGAAGTCATGAGGAACTAACCATGAGATCATTTTTAGTTGCAAGTTCATACAAAGTTGGTCCTTGTTGGGTTGGTTTCTTCACAGCAAATAATTCATCATGATCATGATGAATTCATCATTATCATTAGTGAGTTCATTGCCTGAATTAACGGTGTGAATTCATGACTACTTTCATCATGAATCATCATGACCTCACATGAATTCATAATGAATTGATTAATGAAGTCATGATGAATTCATGCATGAATTCATCATGAATTATGATGAATTCTGCATGAATTCATGTACCCTTATATAAAGCGTTACCAAATTTTTAAAGTTATAATATTTATATATGTTTTAAAAGAGAGTCAGACCTTCACAATGATTTTTTTTTTTTTAGAAAAATATCAATCCTTCATATTTTCTAAAGTTATCAGCAGATTTTGTGTCGAAGCTTCCACAACGTAACGTTTTTAAAGTGTGACTGAGGCTTAAACAAATGTCCATTCTTCACAATAAAGAGTTTTACCAAAAAACTCTTTCACCTTAAATGACTTAAATCTTTGGAACTAATATGTCACAAAATAAAAGGTGAACTTAAAGGTAACTAAACACCAATCAAGTTTTTTTTACTGATAACTGTCTCAGTGGGTGTCTCATAGTGTTGTCCACTGGTCCCTGAATTATTCTGACATTATAGCGCAAACATGTGTTAAATCCTACTTTGGCTGAAACATGGTTGCGCCCCTTCAGGGTAACTCTGCTACTAAATTAGAGAGGGCGTGCCATAGTGGAATAGAGAGGGGTGCCGAGTGGAGTAGAGGGGGTGCGTAGTGGTGTAGAGAGGGCGTGACGTAGTGTGTAGAGAGGGCGTGAGAGTGGGTAGAAGGGCGTGACGTAGTGGTGTAGAGAGGGCGTGCGTAGTGGAATAGAGGGGCGTGACGTAGTGGGTAGGGGGGTGAGTATGGTGTAGCGAGGGCGTGACGTAGTGGGAGAGAGGGGTGCCGTAGTGGAATAGAGAGGGCGTGACGTAGTGGCGTAGAGAGGGCGTGCCATAGTGGAATAGAGAGGGCGTGACGTAGTGGTGTAGAGAGGGCGTGACGTAGTGGTGTAGAGAGGGCGTGACGTAGTGGTGTAGAGAGGGCGTGACGTAGTGGAATAGAGAGGGCGTGCCGTAGTGGAGTAGGACGTGCGTAGTGTGGAGAGGGCGTGCCATAGTGAGTAGAGAGGGCGTGACGTAGTGCGAGAGGGGCGTAGTTGTAGGAGGGCGTGACGTAGTGGTGTAGAGAGGGCGTGACTAGTGGTGGACTAGAGGAGGGCGTGACGTAGTGGGTAGAGAGGGCGTGCCATAGTGGAATAGTAAGGAGGGCGTGACGTAGTGGCGTAGAGAGGGCGTGCCTTAGTGGAGTAGAGAGGGCGTGCGTAGTGGTGTAGAGAGGGCGTGCGTAGTGGAGTAGAGAGGGCGTGCCGTAGTGAGAATAGTGGAGTAGAGAGGGCGTGCCGTAGTGGTGTAGAGAGGGCGTGCCGGTGTGGTGTGGTTAGAGAGGGCGTGCGTAGTGGAGTAGGAGGGCGTGCGTAGTGGTGTAGAGAGGGCGTGCCGTAGTGGAGTAGAGAGGGGCGTGCCGTAGTGGTGTAGAGAGGGCGTGCGTAGTGGGTAGAGAGGGCGTGCCGTAGTGGATGTAGAGAGGGCGTGCCGTAGTGGTGTAGAGAGGGCGTGCATAGTGTAGAGAGGGCGTGAGGGGGGGGGTGCGTAGTGGTGTAGAGAGGGCGTGCCGTAGTGGTGTAGAGAGGGCGTGCCGTAGTGGTGTAGAGAGGGCGTGCGTAGTGGAGTAGAGAGGGCGTGCCGTAGTGGTGTAGAGAGGGCGTGCCGTATGGTGTAGAGAGGGCGTGCCGTAGTGGAGTAGAGAGGGCGTGACGTAGTGGTGTAGAGAGGGCGTGCCGTAGTGGTGTAGAGAGGGCGTGCGATAGTGGAGTTAGAGAGGGGCGTGCCGTAGTGGTGTAGAGAGGGCGTGTCGTAGTGGTGTAGAGAGGGCGTGCCGTAGTGGTGTAGAGAGGGCGTGACGTAGTGGTGTAGAGAGGGCGTGCCATAGTGGATGAGAGAGGGCGTGCGTTAGTGGTGTAGAGAGGGCGTGCGTTAGTGGTGTAGAGAGGGCGTGCCGTAGTGGTGTAGAAGGGGCGTTGACGTAGTGGAGTAGAGAGGGCGTGCGTAGTGGTGTAGAGAGGGCGTGTCGTAGTGGGTAGAGAGGGCGTGCCGTAGTGGTGTAGAGAGGGCGTGCGTAGTGGTGTAGAGGGGCGTGCATGTGTAATGAGAGGGGTGCGTAGTGAGTAAGAGGGCGTGCCGTAGTGGTGTAGAGAGGGCGTGCCGTAGTGGAGTAGAGAGGGCGTGCGTAGTGTGCGTAGAGAGGGGCGTGCCGTGTGGTAGAGAGGGCGTGTCGTAGTGGTGTAGAGAGGGGCGTGCCATAGTGGAGTAGAGAGGGCGTGCGTAGGGTGTAGAGAGGGCGTGCCTAGTGGTAGAGGGGGCGTGTAGTGGCGGCGTGTGTGTGTAGAGAGGGCGTGCCGTAGTGGTGTAGAGAGGGCGTGCCGTAGTGGAGTAGAGAGGGCGTGCCGTAGTGGTGTAGAGAGGGCGTGCGTAGTGGTGTAGAGAGGGCGTGGACGTAGAGAGGCGTGAGTTGGTTGTAGAGAGGGCGTGCCGTAGTGGTGTAGAGAGGGCGTGCCGTAGTGGATAGAGAGGGCGTGCGTAGTGGCGTTAGAGAGGGCGTGCCGTAGTGGTGTAGAGAGGGCGTGACGTAGTGGCGTAGAGAGGGCGTGCGTAGTGGTGTAGAGAGGGCGTGCCGTAGTGGAATAGAGAGGGCGTGACGTAGTGGGTGTAGAGAGGGCGTGCCGTAGTGGAGTAGAGAGGGCGTGCCATAGTGGAGTAGAGAGGGCGTGCCGTAGTGGTGTAGAGAGGGCGTGCCATAGTGGAATAGAGGGGCGTGAGTAGTGGGTGAGGGGCGTGACGTAGTGGTGTGGAGGGCGTGCCTGTGGAATAGAGAGGCGTGCGTAGTGGTGTAGAGAGGGCGTGCCATAGTGGATAGAGAGGGCGTGCCGTAGTGGAGTAGAGAGGGCGTGCCATAGTGGATAGAGAGGGCGTGCCGTGTGGGTAGAGAGGGCTGCCATATGGTAGAGAGGGCGTGACGTGTGGGTAGGAGGGCGTGATAGTGGGTAGAGAGGGCGTGCCATAGTGGGAATAGAGAGGGGGTGACGTAGTGGTGTAGAGAGGGCGTGCCATAGTGGAATAGAGAGGGCGTGCATAGTGGAGTAGAGAGGCGTGACGTAGTGGTGTAGAGGGCGTGCCATAGTGAATAGAGAGGGCGTGCCGTAGTGGAGTAGAGAGGGCGTGCCATAGTGGAGTAGAGAGGGCGTGCCGTAGTGGTGTAGAGGGCGTGCCATAGTGGAATAGAGAGGGCGTGACGTAGTGGCGTAGAGAGGGCGTGACGTAGTGGTGTAGAGAGGGCGTGCCATAGTGGAATAGAGAGGGCGTGACGTAGTGGTGTAGAGAGGCGTGCCGTAGTGGTGTAGAGAGGGCGTGCCGTAGTGGTGTAGAGAGGGCGTGTCGTAGTGGTGTAGAGAGGGCGTGCCGTAGTGGAGTAGAGAGGGCGTGCCGTAGTGGTGTAGAGAGGGCGTGCCGTAGTGGAATAGAGAGGGCGTGCCGTAGTGGCGTAGAGAGGGCGTGCCGTAGTGGCGTAGAGAGGGCGTGAGTCAGCATCACCAGGGGTTCCGTGTCCAGAACAGACCAACCGAGCCTGACATTGGTCTGAGCCAGAACCGCAGTAGCTTTGGCAGCGAATGCCTTATGGTAAGGATAAAACAAACGCCCATACTTCACATTCAAATCCCCAATGAGCGCCAGGTAAGCGTCTAGTTCGGCCCGACGATGGGGATAGACGGAGCAAACTACGTCCCGGTACGTAGAGAAAGCAACCAGATGTAAGAGAATTCCTACAAAACGATGGTAGAAAGGTCGGGAAGAATAGCAGCAGTCGGATGTCTTATGCAGGAGAAGTTTTATTGCCATCTTTGCGACCCCGAGACATGAACTCAAGACATAGCACAGTCCTAACATTCAAATCTGTCCATCCTTCCACATCAAGAGAGTTAAGTAAACCTGGTGCCACGTAGGCACTAAGCATCTACCACTGGCAGTGTGCCACGTGAATTCTAGGCCACAAGTCATAGAAGGCCAAATTGTACTGTTTGGTAGTACGATATGATAAGGCCATGTGTGAGGGCCGAATTAACTCTATAATTCCCCATCACGAGAAACTGACCAATGGACAGGTCTTTAGCCAAGCGCGGGTCAGAAGACTTGAAAAAGCAGTAAAGTCGTCTGAGGAAGAGAGACAACGATCAGCCTCGGGGGAGGGGAGAATGAGAGAAACCAGATTGACATAAACGCCTCTCAGAATTTTCGAGCGCAGCCGTGGAGAAGTGTTTGCATGCATGTAAGGCCTACCTAAAGGGGGTCGTAGTGCGCTGGCAAGAGTGTAGTCCGAAGGCCCAGGTTGGGAACCGAGCAGGGAACCAGGAGGCGCTACGGGAGCCGGGGGCGGAGGTTGATTTAACGCCTAGGCTTCATATGTATCAGGAGAGGAGAGTTAGACCTTCAACATAAAACGTTCCTTCATTTATTTATAGCGTACAAGCACATAATCAAACACCAGCTACACCAGACAATTTCCATTTTGCATTGGAACATTTGAAAATATTACATTTTTTATGTTTTTGGAACATGGACTAGAGTAACGGAGAGTTGACAATTAAAGGGTTAAAAATTTTTAAAAGTTATCATATTTATATATGTTTTAAAGAGAGTCAGACCTTCACAATGAATTTTTTTTTTAGAAAAATATCAATCCTTCATATTTTCTAAAGTTATCAGCAGATTTTTGTGTCGAAGCTTCCACAACGTAACGTTTTAAAAGTGTGACTGAGGCTTAAACAAATGTCCAAATCTTCACAATAAAGAGTTTTACCAAAAAACTCTTTCACCTTTAAATGACTTAAATCTTTGGAACTAATATGTCACAAAATAAAAGGTGAACTTAAAGAGTAACTAAACACCAAATCAAGTTTTTTTTACTGATAAACTGTCTCAATGGGTGTCTCATAGTGTTGTCTACTGGTCCCTGACATTATTCTGACATTATAGCGCAACATGTGTTAAATCCTAACTTTGGCCTGAAAACGAATGGGTTGCGCCCCCTTCAGGGTAAACTCTGCTACTAAATTAGAATTTCCTGATTGGCTGGAGACGTGTCCACGGCCTCCACAGAACGTCATAAGCCGCACCAGCTCCACACATCGTCATCAGGTGCTGCCCATTGTCCCGCCCTGTACCTGTGGTTTATAACCAAGTCCCTCCCACGTAATCAGTCTGCTGTGATTGTGCCAATGCAAAGGCCCACACACTCACCCCCGCATGTCACCCCCAAACTTCAGAGACCGCCCCTTTCACAGCACTTTTGACTTTTGTTTGTGGGTGGGGAAAGGCTTTGGCACGCCCGTTTAGTTACTCTTTAACCTTGACTCTCCTGTTATTTAAATGTGGTCATTGTAAACATGATTTTATTCATAAAATGCCTCATTATTATTATTAAATGAAAGCGTTGTGTATTTACAGGTGTTTTACAAATGCTGTGATTGTTTATCACAGTGAGTTTGGCCAAATTGCATCATCTTAATGAATATGAATATGTTATTACATAATTACTTTTGTCGACTAAAATATTGAGTTATAATTTTAGTCAAAGTCATATTTGTGACGAATAAAATTATGACTAAAACTAAATTAAAAGTTTTATTGAGACTAAACCTGTGACTAACATAAGAATAAATAAAAATGAAAAGAAGAAACTAAAATCATCCAAACTTCACTGACCGTCTGAAAGAGCCTCAGATCATTTAAAGCTAAGCCCGACTTTTTGTTGTTGTAAAGTCAAAATTATGTTGAGAGAGTTTGTTGTAAAGACAGAAAAAAAAGAAAACAGATCTTGTTGAATTGTCTTCACACAATTTTTTATTGAGCGATGGAAGACAGTAGAGTCCAGTGGTGGCTGGTGATATAAAAAACAGGGGGGCGCTGTTGTCTATACCTACTTTCAATTATATTTTAAAGACACTTATAAACATTGTTTTTAACCTAAAAAGACAGTTATCTTTGGAGCATTTAATTCATTATTTTATGGAGAATATTATGAATAGACACTTGTAAACAAAGAAGCATTAAATGAATTTTAACTTTTTTAACTTTTGTTAAAAATATTTTTTCTGACAATGAAATAAAAGATAATCACTCACTATACATGTTTTAGTTTGGCACCACTAAGTACGAGATGATTTGTGTTTTGTACCAACAGAACCAGAGTCCCTCTTTGATTTCCTGTACAGTATTTGAGCCAGACCTGCTATGTTTGCATTATGTGCCTCAGAGCCACAGGTCTAAACCATAGTTTAAACCTGTATCGTTTAAACCACAGTTTAAACCTGTAAACTGTCAGACAAAAATGATCCTGTCAGAAATAACAGTCTCCGTACCTCTCCGTAGCACCTGAGCTCCTCCTCAATGAATGAATGAAAGACGTTCCCCTCACACCGTCCTCATGGTCCTGAATCTTCTCTCCATCAAATGTCCACGTCCTGGGACATGACTGTCTGTCCAAGTCAGCGAGGGGTGTCCCAAAGTTTTACGAAACAAGCAGTAGCTAAGGCAGACAAGCTAGTTAGCATCGTAATGCTACCTCCAGAAAACTCCGTTTAGACGCCGCGTCCGACTGAAGAAAGTTGTCCGAAGTCTATTAGTTTGACAAAATCCTTTCACCTCCTCTCAGGCAGCAACACGAAGCTCCCGTCTCTCAAATAAGAAGTTTTCCTCCCCTGAGTTCGTACGTGAGCTCAGCGCTGCTACTCGTATATTGTTTACAGTCGAGCACCTCCGCCATTGATCGACACCGGCTCGCTACGCATGCGGGTCACAAAATGATTGACAGCGCCGTTGTCCAACTACATCAGACAAAAAACACAGTAGCAAATATTAATTGGCTGATAATCTAAATGGGAGTGTCCGGGGCGCTATCCTTGCGCCCCAGGAGGAAAGTTAAGGCGGCCACTAAGAGAGAAGCCTGTAGTCACATGGTTTCCAAAAGTTCAGGGACTTGTATTTACTTACAGCAGACCGGCGCCCCACGGGTTAGAGACAATGCATTCACACAGTAATGAATGAATCCAGTGTAAAAAAAACTTTTAAAATAAATCTCCGAAAGGCATTTCTGCAAATATTACGCAATATTTTGTATTATTGATATATGATAATGATGATATTTTTGGAAACATTTTTAGGGAGGGCGGCGCCCCAGCGCCCCCTATGGACCAGCCGCCACTGGTAGAATCTAAATTAGTGCCATTTATTTTGATTGACTTTGCCTCCGCTCAAAGCTGTACATGGACATGAAACATGAACAATTCGGGTGAGCAGGAAGGATTGTGAGAGCAAATGAGTTTGGAGTTTTTTGAACAGGACAAATCAGGTACCCCAGCTTTAACCTCTTAACCCCCACCTGAACCTAGCACATTTCCTCCAGTTCAGCTTTACCCAAATCTAAAAACGTCTAGAAAAAAAGTGTCAAAATAGCGACAAAAAGAGCTTTCAAATGTACCCTTTTAGATTAGGGTAAAGCTGAACTGGAGAAAATACACTCGGTTAAGGCGGGGGTTAAGAGGTTAACATTGAACAAACTGTATCAATGTGTTTTTCTATTAAAACACAAAATGATTTACATTAAAGGATCTGTATCATGCTATTTTAGCCATTCCAAGTAAAGTATAGGCATATATATGATATATTGTACCTCTATCACTATGGAGTACTCATTTTTGAGAGAAATATAAGTATTTTTGGGGGTATTTTCCCTACCCGGAAGATAAGACGCTTCGATTCAGTTAACTCCGCCCCTCTCTCTGCTCATTCCACATTTGCAGTATTATAAATATAAATATCGCTGCAAAAAGTGAAGTTACTTCACATAATGCAGTTATAAGGAGTTGACATGTGCAAAGCAGTTTCATAAATGGCTAACACAAACGCTAACACACACGCTAACACACACGCTAACACACACGCTAACACACACGCTAAAACACACGCTAACACACACGCTAACACGCGTTTTGATTGACTCACCGCTCAGTTTGGACTCCCATGAGATCGCGTTGGTTATAAAAGTTATAAAAGTTAATCCACTTTGATTCTGGCCAAGGTTCACCAAGCATCCATCAGGTTGGTTGATATAGTAGCTAGCTTAATCCCGGAAAGAAATTCCAACTTCTGGCGAGTGCACTCTTCTTTAGGAAGGTTGAATAGTCCTGTTGCTCTCGTAGCCAAACGCGCATCCGTGGCATTATCGGTAAGAAAAAGAACAGGCGGTGTCCAGAGTAGGTTAGAAAGAGCTCAGTCTTCAAAACAACACTTATGCTCGGATCCATGGCTCCTCCAGCCGTGGGTGCGCTTGATTAGCGTCGTGGGACAGCACAGACGCTTCGGAGGGTTGCTGTTTTTTTTTTTTTTTGTTTTTTTTCAAAAAAAAAAAAAAAAAAAAAAAAAAAAGCTGTTTTATAAATAAAAATCAGGCCGTAAGGCATTACATTACAGACGTAGAGCACTTCCGTTCCGCTGTGACGACACAACTGAACAGCTCAGTGGTTTACCAGGAGAGGGTGGAGCAGCTGCTCAGAGAGCAGGATTCAGGAGGATTACTTAGAACTGCGTGAATGAAGCCAAAAACCGCTCTGGGGGTGTTTTTGATAAGGAAATAGCATAACAACATGGCTAAAAGCTCCAAAAAGTCGATTTTGCATGATATAGGACCTTTAAATCATTTACAACACACAAATGTAAAAACAGAAATGGGTCCTGGACCTCCAGCTAAAATGACAACATCACAGTTTAATGATGAACATGTTAATAAAATGTGAAAACAACACAAAGTGATCAGACACCACGTCCTCCTGCACACACACGCTCTGATGTTCTCACATGTATGACACACGAGAGCACACGGGCCCAGGACGCTCCCTCACACGCTAAACACATTCAGCCATTATACAATCAGATCCCATATCATCACTGCAATATTCTTCACTTTGAATATAGAATCAAGATGATTATGAACCAGCACCTTTTCTACACTTGGGCTTTACCCAAATCTAAAAGCAAAAAAAGTGACAAAAACGTGCTGGAAACGTAAAAATATCACATAAAAAGCAACAAAAACGTGACAAATGCAACAAAAAGTGACAAAAACACAGTAAAAGAGCTGCAAAAACGTGCTGGAAAAGACAAAAAACTGACAAAAGCAAAACTAAACTATGAGGCTGTGAAACGTGCAGACGATCCGTAAAAAGATGGAATAATAAGAGACTAGAAACTTTTGCAATGGCTCGATTGACTGCGGAATTTGCAGCTGCAAATGCTGAGACTATTTAAATTGCATAAACTGTTCAAACTGCAGAAATGTGTAATGGCCTGAGAGTCCCTGAAATCTTATTAAAATGAGAGATTCTGCATTTGATCAATTAAACAAACAAACAAACAACAAACTTCCAACTGCACTAAAACTATGCAAAGACTTCAGTGGATTCTGCCTGGATGTGAAACTACATTTTCTGGGAACTCAGACATGTCATCATTATATTATTTTTATATGTATGAAGAGAGGAGAGTTAGACCTTCAAAATAAAACATTCCTTCATTTATTTATAGTGTACAAGCACATAATCAAAACATAATCAAACACCAGCTAGACCAGACATTTCCCTTTTTGCATTTGAAAATATTACATTTTTATGTTTTTGGAACATGGACTAGAGCAGGGCCGCTCAACTTTTTGTCTCCGAGGGCCAAAATGAAAAAGTGCCTGTGGGTCGAGGGCCAAACACGCCGATGTCAAGCGTGAAACACATATAACTGCAAATGATAAGTTACTTTATTTTATTTTTCGTTATATATTTGGATTGATTCTATCTATGTTGTCATGGTGACGTGAAAACAGAAGCAACCTCCCTCTCTCCTTGTGCAGCTGAGTTTTTTGCCTTTTACTGCAAACTACATTTGTGGTTTCTATGTTCCACATTGTTTCTCTGGATACTTTTGTACGTCTTTGCTGTGTTTTGTGGAGGTTTGGTGGATTTGTTTACTTTGAGAGTCTGAAATAGTCCTGAAGAAAGCAGCTTTTTAAAGGTAAAGAAAAGGCAGTGTCTATAGAACCGTCCGACGGCTACAAACTCTTTTTGCTATTTTGCCATCTCCTTATGACACCCGCCATTCCGACGCGGAGTTTACAAGGTAACCTTACCTTATAGAGTACGTCCATATCTAACATATGTGACGGCAAAATAGCCGGGGAATTGCGGGAACCATCCGACGGCATCGTAGACACTTCGTAAACAAAATGCTAGCTTATGAGCTAAACCCATTTGAGACCTACACATGTCTTCTTCTGAGACACTGAAGAGACACCAAGAGCCCCCACAGCTGCAGCACAGTGGAGGTGTCACAAGAGGAGCTACAGGAAACAAGTAAGGGACAAACGAGGAGATGGTGAAAGACTGGAGGAGGGAGCTGCAGGAGGAAGAGAAAGGAGGAGGAGGAGCTGACCAGTGCAGGACACCACGCTCTGAACAGGGACAAACCCAGGAGGCGCGGCACCATTTCAGAGGATCAGAGGAGACAGAGGGCAGCCAGCCAGGTTCCTTCCCGAGTGCTACAGTTTCCCCGACCTCCAAGGTCATGCGGGTCAGGTTGACCCACAGTGGCAGCGCGGCTCAGCCGCAGCAGCTCAGGACTAACACCTGAACACTATTTCGTTGTACGCTTGTGCAATGACAATAAAGCACTTACTTACTTACTTACTTCTTTTACTTCAGTAAAGTCTGTGTGCCCTTCTACTGCCCTTTAAGTGACGTCACTGAAAACTAGTATTTCAGACTCACCTGAACAGTTTAGCTCCAGACTGTCCTTAGAGCGACGTGTGTCAGAGCCAAAACAGTCGATCAGTGAAGAGTCACCATAGTAGAAAAGATTGAGATCAACTGCTTCTCTTTCTGAAACTGTTTTCATCTCCAGACTCAGAAGCGAACCACAGTCCATCTCTGCACATGCACTGTTTCCAAACCACAGAGGGGTGTACCGTGCTCTCACTTCAGTCCAGTTCTGTCCCGCCCTCTGCACTTGCAGCCGCCCTTGACACCGACTGTTACCATCGACCAACCTCAGAAACGGCTCTGAAACAACAGGCAGTGGCAGAGTGGTTAGCTGTGTCAGTGGCAGATTTTTGTATCGAAGCTTCCACAACGTAACGTTTTAAAGGTGTGATTAAGGTTAAACAAATGTCTTCACAATTAAGAGTTCAACCCAAAAACAAGGAGAAATGTAAATGTTTACAGAAGGTTTTTTTTCACCTATAGTTGTGCTCAGAAGTTCACCCTGACAGAGTTTTAGATTTTTGACTATTTTTCAAACAAAACACTTTTTTAACACAGTTTTTTTTCACTCATGGTTAGTGTTTGTGTAAAGTCATTTATGTTCAAACCACTGAGTTTATTGTTTTTAACTTCTTAACCCCACCTGAACCCAGCACATTTCCTTTACCCAAATCTAAAAGCTTCTAGAAAAAAGCGTCAAAATGGCGAGGAAAACGAGGATGAAGCTCACAAAACCAACATAAAAGCATCAAAAAGTGAAAAAAAAGAGCTTTCAAATGTACCCTTTTAGATTAGGGTAAAGCTGAACTGGAGAAAATACACTCGGTTAAGGCGGGGGTTAAGAGGTTAACATTGAACAAACTGTATCAATGTGTTTTTCTATTAAAACACAACATTATTTACATTAAATAATTGACAACACACAAATGTAAAACAGAAATGGGTCCTGGACCTCCAGCTAAAATGACAACATCACAGTTTAATGATGAACATGTTAATAAAATGTGAAAACAACACAAAGTGATCAGACACCACGTCCTCCTGCACACACACGCTCTGATGTTCTCACATGTATGACACACGAGAGCACACGGGCCCAGGACGCTCCCTCACACGCTAAACACATTCAGCCATTATACAATCAGATCCCATATCATCACTGCAATATTCTTCACTTGAATATAGAATCAAGATGATTATGAACCAGCACCTTTTCTACACTTGGGCTTTACCCAAATCTAAAAGCAAAAAAGTGACAAAAACGTGCTGGAAAAGTAAAATATCACATAAAAAGCAACAAAAAACGTGACAAATGCAACAAAAAAGTGACAAAACACAGTAAAAGAGCTGCAAAAACGTGCTGGAAAAGACAAAAAACTGACAAAAGCAAAACTAAACTATGAAGGCTGTGAAACGTGCAGACGATCCGTAAAAAGATGGAATAATAAGAGACTAAAAACTTTTGCAATGGCTCGATTGACTGCGGAATTTGCAGCTGCAAATGCTGAGACTATTTAAATTGCATAAACTGTTCAAACTGCAGAAATGTCTAATGGCCTGAGAGTCCTGAAATCTTATTAAAATGAGAGATTCTGCATTTGATCAATTAACAAACAAAACAAACAACAAACTTCCAACTGCACTAAAACTATGCAAAGACTTCAGTGGATTCTGCCTGGATGTGAAACTACATTTTCTGGGAACTCAGACATGTCAGCATTATATTATTTATATAAGACAAGAGGAGAGTTAGACCTTCAAATAAAACATTCCTTCATTTATTTATAGCGTACAATAATAATAATAATAATGCATTAGTCTTATATAGCGCTTTTCCAGACGCTCAAAGTCGCTTTACAATTTGGTGCATTATTCATTCACTCCATACTCGGTGATGATAAGCGAGGCAACCAGTCTGCGCACATCAGCCACCACCACCAACCACTCACTCACTCACTACATTCGCTAGGCTTCCTGGTGTTACTGAACGGTCTCCCATCCAAGTACTAACCAGGCCCTACCCTGCTTAGCTTCCAAGGTCTGACGGGATTGGGCATCGCAAAGGCGGTATGGCAACAAGCACATGATCAAAACATAATCAAACACCAGCTAGACCAGACATTTCCCTTTTTGCATTTGAAAATATTACATTTTTTTATGTTTTTGGAACATGGACTAGAGTAACGGAGAGTTGGCAATTAAAGGGTTAAAAATGTTAAAAAGTTATAATATTTATATATGTTTTAAAGAGAGTCAGACCTTCATAATGAATTTGTTTTTTTTTAGAAAAATATCAATCCTTCATATTTTCTAAAGTTATCAGCAGATTTTTGTGTTGAAGTTTCCACAACGTAACGTTTTTAAAGGTGTGACTGAGGCTTAAACAAATGTCCAAATCTTCACAGAGTTTTACCAAAAAAAACAAGGAGACATTTAAATGTTTACAGAAGGGTTTTTTTTTCACCTACAGTTGTGCTCAGAAGTTCACATGCTCTGAGAGAATTTTAGATTTTTTACTATTTTTCAAAGAATATGAAAGATAACACAAAAGTTGTTTTTCACTCATAGTGTTTGTGTGAAGTCATTTATGGTCAAACAACTGAGTTTAATATTTTTAACCTCTTAACCCCGCTTAACCGAGTGCATTTCCTCCAGTTCAGCTTTACCTAAATCTAAAAACATCTAGAAAAAAAGCGTCAAAATGGCGACAAAAAGAGCTTTCAAATGTACCCTTTTAGATTAGGGTAAAGCTGAACTGGAGAAATACACTCGGTTAAGGCGGGGGTTAAGAGGTTAACATTGAACAAACTGTATCAATGTGTTTTTCTATTAAACACAAATGATTTACATTAAATCATTGACAACACACAAATGTAAAAACAGAAATGGGTCTGGACCTCCAGCTAAAATGACAACATCACAGTTTAATGATGAACATGTTAATAAAATGTGAAAACAACACAAAGTGATCAGACACCACGTCCTCCTGCACACACACGCTCTGATGTTCTCACATGTATGACACACGAGAGCACACGGGCCCAGGACGCTCCCTCACACGCTAAACACATTCAGCCATTATACAATCAGATCCCATATCATCACTGCAATATTCTTCACTTTGAATATAGAATCAAGATGATTATGAACCAGCACCTTTTCTACACTTGGGCTTTACCAAATCTAAAAGCAAAAAAGTGACAAAACGTGCTGGAAAAGTAAAAATATCACATAAAAAGCAACAAAAACGTGACAAATGCAACAAAAAAGTGACAAAAACACAGTAAAAGAGCTCAAAAACGTGCTGGAAAGACAAAAAACTGACAAAAGCAAAACTAAACTATGAAGGCTGTGAAACGTGCAGACGATCCGTAAAAGATGGAATAATAAGAGACTAGAAACTTTTGCAATGGCTCGATTGACTGCGGAATTTGCAGCTGCAATGCTGAGACTATTTAAATTGCATAAACTGTTCAAACTGCAGAAATGTCTAATGGCCTGAGAGTCCCTGAAATCTTATTAAAATGAGAGATTCTGCATTTGATCAATTAAACAAACAAAACAAACAACAAACTTCCAACTGCACTAAAACTATGCAAAGACTTCAGTGGATTCTGCCTGGATGTGAAACTACATTTTCTGGGAACTCAGACATGTCAGCATTATATTATTTATATAAGACAAGAGGAGAGTTAGACCTTCAAAATAAAACATTCCTTCATTTATTTATAGCGTACAATAATAATAATAATAATGCATTAGTCTTATATAGCACTTTTCCAGACGCCAAAGTCGCTTTACAATTTGGTGCATTATTCATTCACTCCATACTCGGTGATGATAAGCGAGGCAACCAGTCTGCGCACATCAGCCACCACCACCAACCACTCACTCACTCACTACATTCGCTAGGCTTCCTGGTGTTACTGAACGGTCTCCCATCCAAGTACTAACCAGGCCCTACCCTGCTTAGCTTCCAAGGTCTGACGGGATTGGGCATCGCAAAGGCGGTATGGCAACAAGCACATGATCAAACATAATCAAACACCAGCTAGACCAGACATTTCCCTTTTTGCATTTGAAAATATTACATTTTTTATGTTTTTGGAACATGGACTAGAGTAACGGAGAGTTGGCAATTAAAGGGTTAAAAATGTTAAAAAGTTATAATATTTATATATGTTTTTAAAGAGAGTCAGACCTTCATAATGAATTTGTTTTTTTTTTAGAAAAATATCAATCCTTCATATTTTCTAAAGTTATCAGCAGATTTTTGTGTTGAAGTTTCCACAACGTAACGTTTTTAAAGGTGTGACTGAGGCTTAAACAAATGTCCAAATCTTCACAGAGTTTTACCAAAAAAAACAAGGAGACATTAAATGTTTACAGAAGGGGTTTTTTTTCACCTACAGTTATGCTCAGAAGTTCACATGCTCTGAGAGAATTTTAGATTTTTTACTATTTTTCAAAGAATATGAAAGATAACACAAAAAGTTGTTTTTCACTCATAGTGTTTGTGTGAAGTCATTTATGGTCAAACAACTGAGTTTAATATTTTTAACCTCTTAACCCCCGCCTGAACCGAGTGCATTTCCTCCAGTTCAGCTTTACCTAAATCTAAAAACATCTAGAAAAAAGCGTCAAAATGGCGACAAAAAAGAGCTTTCAAATGTACCCTTTTAGATTAGGGTAAAGCTGAACTGGAGAAAATACACTCGGTTAAGGCGGGGGTTAAGAGGTTAACATTGAACAAACTGTATCAATGTGTTTTTCTATTAAAACACAAAATGATTTACATTAAATCATTGACAACACACAAATGTAAAAACAGAAATGGGTCCTGGACCTCCAGCTAAAATGACAACATCACAGTTTAATGATGAACATGTTAATAAAATGTGAAAACAACACAAAGTGATCAGACACCACGTCCTCCTGCACACACACGCTCTGATGTTCTCACATGTATGACACACGAGAGCACACGGGCCCAGGACGCTCCCTCACACGCTAAACACATTCAGCCATTATACAATCAGATCCCATATCATCACTGCAATATTCTTCACTTTGAATATAGAATCAAGATGATTATGAACCAGCACCTTTTCTACACTTGGGCTTTACCCAAATCTAAAAGCAAAAAAGTGACAAAAACGTGCTGGAAATGTAAAAATATCACATAAAAAGCAACAAAAAACATGACAAATGCAACAAAAAGTGACAAAATCACAGTAAAAGAGCTGCAAAAACGTGCTGAAAAAGACAAAAAACTGACAAAAGCAACAAAAAAGTGACAAAAACACAGTAAAAGAGCTGCAAAAACGTGCTGGAAAAGACAAAAAACTGACAAAAGCAAAACTAAACTATGAAGGCTGTGAAACGTGCAGACGATCCGTAAAAAGATGGAATAATAAGAGACTAGAAACTTTGCAATGGTTCGATTGACTGCGGAATTTGCAGCTGCAAATGCTGAGACTATTTAAATTGCATAAACTGTTCAAACTGCAGAAATGTCTAATGGCCTGAGAGTCCCTGAAATCTTATTAAAATGAGAGATTCTGCATTTGATCAATTAACAAACAAAACAAACAACAAACTTCCAACTGCACTAAAACTATGCAAAGACTTCAGTGGATTCTGCCTGGATGTGAAACTACATTTTCTGGGAACTCAGACATGTCAGCATTATATTATTTATATAAGACAAGAGGAGAGTTAGACCTTCAAAATAAAACATTCCTTCATTTATTTATAGCGTACAATAATAATAATAATAATGCATTAGTCTTATATAGCGCTTTTCCAGACGCTCAAAGTCGCTTTACAATTCGGTGCATTATTCATTCACTCCATACTCGGTGATGATAAGCGAGGCAACCAGTCTGCGCACATCAGCCACCACCACCAACCACACACACACTCACTACATTCGCTAGGCTTCCTGGTGTTACTGAACGGTCTCCCATCCAAGTACTAACCAGGCCCTTCCCTGCTTAGCTTCCAAGGTCTGACGGGATTGGGCATCGCAAAGGCGGTATGGCAACAAGCACATGATCAAAGCATAATCAAACACCAGCTAGACCAGACATTTCCCTTTTTGCAATTGAAAATATTTCATTTTTTTATGTTTTTGGAACGTGGACTAGACCAGGGCCGCTCAAACTTTTTGTCTCCGAGGGCCAAAATGAAAAAGTGCCTGTGGGTCGAGGGCCAAACACGCCAATGTCAAGCGTGAAACACATATAACTACAAATGATAAGTTACTTTATTTTATTTTTCGTTATATATTTGGATTTGATTCTGTCTATGTAAATAACATGCTACATTAAAACAAATGTTAACTATGGCAAAATCCTAGTTTTAGTAGAACTAACAATTGTAGCAATATAGTGCAAAATGTCAACAACAACAGTTCTACAGTAGCCTACCTACAGTGACTTTACCTCATTTATTTGTTAACTCAAAATAAATGCTACATTTGATCATTTTGAAAGTGTCAGTTCAGCATACATTCTTTTATAAGTCCATTTTTAACATGTACCTTTGTTGATGTCAACAACCTTTGCAATAAAAGTTGTAAAACTGGGAAAGTTGATGCTACAAAGCTCTGTGATAAACAAGACACCACAACAGTGTTTCCTTAACTTTGCGAAAGGAGTGAAACAGCGCCCCCAATTTGACGCTGGTGGCCATAAAGTGTACTGCATCCATATGTTCCATTGAGAATGAATGGGGAGAGTTAGGCTGCATCCGAAACCATTAAATTGTAGCCTCTAAGTACTAACACTAGCAACTAATCCTTAACCTTTCATGGGGTCAACTGTTAGATCTCTATGCAGTTAGTGAACTTCTGCTTCAGCAGCATTTGCCCAATTCGACCGTCCTTACCCAGGGGAAGGGGAAGTGACATCACCAACAGCTGTTTCTTCTTCTTTAAAATTCAGTGCAAGCCAAACAAAAGTGCATACCGCCACCTACTGTATATTGTCCAACAACAACGACATAGTGTCCAAATAAAGACATTTAAGGGAAAAAAGAGAAACATCCAAATGATCCTTCACGTTTCCCTTTATTTTATCTCAACAGCTGTTTCATAAAGCTACAGTATGCAGATTAGCCATGTGGCTTAAGTTTCTACTAAAAGAAAGCAAAAGCACAAACTGCCTTCATTTAAGCCATTTACTGAGGAGGCTCTTTAAAACCATGTGACTGAGCTGTGGTGACTCTAACATGTATTTTGTCACTTTTATGAAGTTTGGCTTGTGCAGAATATTTTTTTTATTATTATTATTAAATGTGCACCTGTCAATCAACAGTGGTTGCGCATGAATCACTCGAGGGTGGGGGCGAGGGGGGTGGGGAGATTGGCGCAGTGGCTTATGGGATGGCACATAGCTCCTAATCGCCAGTAAGTTAGCATCAGAGGTCCCTATGCTAAAGTGGCTATGATAGTTAGCAAACAGGTCACTTTCCCTAACTCCTTACTAACTGAAAGCCCAATTCGGACGCATCTTATCATGGCGGACGCTGACGCACATCCGGTTTGGCGTAAGACCTCTTACCAATTTACTGGTTTCGGATGCAGCATTAGTATTAACCAGTTGTGGCACAAGGGCAGGTCTCTCTCTGGCGGGCCAATGGAATAGTTCCGGCGGGCCAAATTTGGCCCGTGGGCCCACTTTGACCACCCCTGGACTAGAGTAACTTGGCCACAGAGATTTGGCAATTAAAGGGTAATAAATGTTAAAAAGTTATCATATTTATGTATGTTTTAAAAGAGAGTCAGACCTTCATAATTAAAAAAAATGTTTAGAAAAATATCAATCCTTCATATTTTTAAAGCTTTCTAAAGTTATCAGCAGATTTTGTGTTGAAGTTTCCACAACGTAACGTTTTAAAAGGTGTGACTGAGGCTTAAACAAATGTCCAAATCTTCACAATAAAGAGTTTTACCAAAAAAAAACAAGGAGACATTTAAATGTTTACAGAAGGTTTTTCTTTCACCTACAGTTATGCTCAGAAGTTCACATGCTCTGAGAGAATTTTAGATTTTTTACTATTTTCAAAGAATATGAAAGATAACACAAAAAGTTGTTTTTCACTCATAGTGTTTGTGTGAAGTCATTTATGGTCAACAACTGAGTTTAATATTTTTAACCTCTTAACCCCCGCCTTAACCGAGTGCATTTCCTCCAGTTCAGCTTTACCTAAATCTAAAAACATCTAGAAAAAAAGCGTCAAAATGGCGACAAAAAGAGCTTTCAAATGTACCCTTTTAGATTAGGGTAAAGCTGAACTGGAGAAAATACACTCGGTTAAGGCGGGGGTTAAGAGGTTAACATTGAACAAACTGTATCAATGTGTTTTTCTATTAAAACACAAAATGATTTACATTAAATCATTGACAACACACAATGTAAAAACAGAAATGGGTCCTGGACCTCCAGCTAAAATGACAACATCACAGTTTAATGATGAACATGTTAATAAAATGTGAAAACAACACAAAGTGATCAGACACCACGTCCTCCTGCACACACACGCTCTGATGTTCTCACATGTATGACACACGAGAGCACACGGGCCCAGGACGCTCCCTCACACGCTAAACACATTCAGCCATTATACAATCAGATCCATATCATCACTGCAATATTCTTCACTTTGAATATAGAATCAAGATGATTATGAACCAGCACCTTTTCTACACTTGGGCTTTACCCAAATCTAAAAGCAAAAAAAGTGACAAAAACGTGCTGGAAAAGTAAAAATATCACATAAAAAAGCAACAAAAAACGTGACAAATGCAACAAAAAGTGACAAAAACACAGTAAAAGAGCTGCAAAAACGTGCTGGAAAAGACAAAAAACTGACAAAAGCAAAACTAAACTATGAAGGCTGTGAAACGTGCAGACGATCCGTAAAAAGATGGAATAATAAGAGACTAGAAACTTTTGCAATGGTTCGATTGACTGCGGAATTTGCAGCTGCAAATGCTGAGACTATTTAAATTGCATAAACTGTTCAAACTGCAGAAATGTCTAATGGCCTGAGAGTCCCTGAAATCTTATTAAAATGAGAGATTCTGCATTTGATCAATTAAACAAACAAAACAAACAACAAACTTCCAACTGCACTAAAACTATGCAAAGACTTCAGTGGATTCTGCCTGGATGTGAAACTACATTTTCTGGGAACTCAGACATGTCAGCATTATATTATTTATATAAGACAAGAGGAGAGTTAGACCTTCAAAATAAACATTCCTTCATTTATTTATAGCGTACAATAATAATATAACTAGAAATGCAGCAATGGCTGCGCCATTGCGATTGACTGCGGAACTGCGAGAATCGAATGCAGAAATTGCATAAATTGCATAAATTGGTTAATTTGCATAATCTAATGTTCATAAACTGGTGAAATTGCATAAACTGGTAAAATTGCAGAAAAACTGTAAAATGCATAAATTGGTTAATTTGCATAATCTAATTTGCATAAACCGGTAAAATGCATGAACAGTTTAAATTGCACAAACTGTTATGTTGCATAAACTGGTTAAATTGCAAAACAACAGTAAAATGCATTAATTGGTTAATTTGCATAAATTATATAAACTGCATGAACTGTTTAAATTTCATAAATCCTAAATGGCATAAATTGTTATGTTGCATAAACTGGTTAAAATGCGTAAACTGGTTAAATTCCATAAAGTGGTTAATTTGCATAAATTGTTTATATTGCATAAACTTTTTAAATTCCATAAACTGGTCAAACTGTTGAAATCGCCTAAATGCTGAAATTGCAGAAGCTGCACAAATGGCTGAAACACATGGAGTGCCAGAAATCCTATTAAAATGCATTGGCTGGATTCGCCATACACACTAATGGAGCAGAGGCCACATACACACCAATGCAAAAATTTCAAATTCCCGTAGAAAAAAACTGAAAAACTGCAGAAGGTCAATTTTTTCTCAAAACCCACAAGTTGCGGAAGCTGAACATGCACAAATTGCAGAAATTGCAGAAATTGCGGAAAAAAATGCGGAAAAGCATGAATTTGCGGGAGCCCCATTATGCGTCAATGGGAAAAATGTTCGGTATTTCGTCCGATTGCGGAAAACCGTAAATCGCAGAAGTCCGAAAAGTAATAGCAGGATTCTCCTCAACATGCGGAACGTTTTGATGCATAACTTGCAGAAATTGCACAAAGCATGAAAGTGCTGAAAGGTGCAGAAAATCAGGAAAAAGATGGAATAATAATAACTAGAAATGCAGCAATGGCTGCGCCATTGCGATTGACTGCGGAACTGCGGGAATCGAATGCAGAAATTGCATAAATTTGCATAAATTGGTTAATTTGCATAATCTAATGTTCATAAACTGGTGAAATTGCATAAACTGGTAAAATTGCAGAAAAACTGTAAAATGCATAAATTGGTTAATTTGCATAATCTAATTTGCATAAACCGGTAAAATGCATGACAGTTTAAATTGCACAAACTGTTATGTTGCATAAACTGGTTAAATTGCAAAAAAAACGGTCAAATGCATTAATTGGTTAATTTGCATAAATTATATAAACTGCATTAACTGTTTAAATTTCATAAATCCTAAATGGCATAAATTGTTATGTTGCATAAACTGGTTAAAATGCGTAAACTGGTTAAAATGCGTAAACTGGTTAAATTCCATAAAGTGGTTAATTTGCATAAATTGTTTATATTGCATAACTTTTTAAATTCCATAAACTGGTCAAACTGTTGAAATCGCCTAAATGCTGAAGATGCAGAAGCTGCACAAATGGCTGAAACACATGGAGAGCCAGAAATCCTATTAAAATACATTGGCTGGATTCGCCATACACACTAATGGAGCAGAGACCACATACACACCAATGCAAAAAGTTCAAATTCCTGTAGAAAAAAACTGGAAAACTGCAGAAGGCCAATTTTTTCTCAAATCCCACAAGTTGCGGAAGCTGAACATGCACAAGTTGCAGAAATTGCAGAAATTGCGGAAAAAAATGCGGAAAAGCATGAATTTGCGGGAGCCCCATTATGCGTCAATGGGAAAAATGTGCGGTATTTCGTCCGATTGCGGAAAAACCGTAAATCGCAGAAGTCCCAAAAGTAATAGCAGGATTCTCCTCAACATGCGGAACGTTTTGATGCATAACTTGCAGAAATTGCACAAAGCATGAAAGTGCTGAAAGGTGCAGAAAATCAGGAAAATGTGCCGGAATAATAATAATAATAAGAAACGCAAACCAATAATTGACTGCGGAAAATCCGCAGTCAATCAACTAGAAATGCAGCAATGGCTGCGCCATTGCGATTGACTGCGGAACTGCGGGAATCGAATGCATAAATTGCATAAATTGCATAAATTGGTTAATTTGCATAATCTAATGTTCATAAACTGGTGAAATTGCATAAAATGGTAAAATGCATAAACTGGATGAATTGCATAAACTGGTTAAATTGCAGAAAAACTGTAAAATGCATAAATTGGTTAATTTGCATATCTAATTTGCATAAACCGGTAAAATGCATAAACTTTCATGTTGCATGAACTTAAGATTGCATAAACTGGTTAAATTGCAAAAACTGTAAAATGCATAAATTGGTTAATTTGCATAATCTAATTTGCATAAACCGGTAAAATGCATGAACAGTTTAAATTGCACAAACTGTTATGTTGCGTAAACTGGTTAAATTGCAAAAAAAACAGTAAAATGCATTAATTGGTTAATTTGCATAAATTATATAAACTGCCTTAACTGTTTAAATTTCATAAATCCTAAATGGCATAAATTGTTATGTTGCATAAACTGGTTAAAATGCGTAAACTGGTTAAAATGCGTAAACTGGTTAAATTCCATAAAGTGGTTAATTTGCATAAATTGTTTATATTGCATAAACTTTTTAAATTCCATAAACTGGTCAAACTGTTGAAATCGCCTAAATGCTGAATTGCAGAAGCTGCACAAATGGCTGAAACACATGGAGAGCCAGAAATCCTATTAAAATGCATTGGCTGGATTCGCCATACACACTAATGGGGCAGAGACCACATACACACCAATGCAAAAATTTCAAATTCCCGTAGAAAAAAAGTGGAAAACTGCAGAAGGCCAATTTTTTCTCAAAACCACAAGTTGCGGAAGCTGAACATGCACAAATTGCAGAAATTGCAGAAATTGCGGAAAAAAATGCGGAAAAGCATGAATTTGCGGGAGCCCCATTATGCGTCAATGGGAAAAATGTTCGGTATTTCGTCCGATTGCGGAAAAACCGTAAATCGCAGAAGTCCGAAAAGTAATAGCAGGATTCTCGTCAACATGCGGAACATTTTGATGCATAACTTGCAGAAATTGCACAAAGCATGAAAGTGCTGAAAGGTGCTGAAATTCAGGAAAAAGATGGAATAATAATAATAATATTAAAGAACATGAAAACCAATAATTGACTGCGGAAGATTCCGCAGTCAATCAATAATAATAACTAGAAATGCAGCAATGGCTGCGCCATTGCGATTGACTGCGGAACTGCGGGAATCGAATGCAGAAATTGCATAAATTTGCATAAATTGCTTAATTTGCATAATCTAATGTTCAAAACTGGTGAAATTGCATAAACTGGTAAAATTGCAGAAAAACTGTAAAATGCATGAATTGGTTAATTTGCATAATCTAATTTGCATAAACCGGTAAATGCATGAACAGTTTAAATTGCACAAACTGTTATGTTGCATAAACTGGTTAAATTGCAAAAAAACGGTAAAATGCATTAATTGGTTAATTTGCATAAATTATATAAACTGCATTAACTGTTTAAATTTCATAAATCCTAAATGGCATAAATTGTTTGTTGCATAAACTGGTTAAAATGCGTAAACTGGTTAAATTCCATAAAGTGGTTAATTTGCATAAATTGTTTATATTGCATAAACTTTTTAAATTCCATAAACTGGTCAAACTGTTGAAATCGTCTAAATGCTGAAATTGCAGAAGCTGCACAAATGGCTGAAAGACATGGAGAGCCAGAAATCCTATTAAAATACATTGGCTGGATTCGCCATACACACTAATGGGGCAGAGACCACATACACACCAATGCAAAAATTTCAAATTCCCCGTAGAAAAAAACTGGAAAACTGCAGAAGGCCAATTTTTTCTCAAAACCCACAAGTTGCGGAAGCTGAACATGCACAAAGTTCAGAAATTGCAGAAATTGCGGAAAAAAATGCGGAAAAGCATGAATTTGCGGGAGCCCCATTATGCGTCAATGGGAAAAATGTGCGGTATTTCGTACGATTGCGGAAAAACCGTAATCGCAGAAGTCCGAAAAGTAATAGCAGGATTCTCCTCAACATGCGGAACGTTTTGATGCATAACTTGCAGAAATTGCACAAAGCATGAAAGTGCTGAAAGGTGCAGAAAATCAGGAAAAGATGGAATAATAATAAATATTAAAGAACATGAAAACCAATATTGACTGCGGAAGATTCCGCAGTCAATCAACTAGAAATGCAGCAATGGCTGCGCCATTGCGATTGACTGCGGAACTGCGGGAATCGAATGCAGAAATTGCATAAATTTGCATAAATTGCTTAATTTTCATAATCTAATGTTCAAAACTGGTGAAATTGCATAAACTGGTAAATTGCAGAAAAACTGTAAATGCATGAATTGGTTAATTTGCATAATCTAATTTGCATAAACCGGTAAATGCATGAACAGTTTAAATTGCACAAACTGTTATGTTGCATAAACTGGTTAAATTGCAAAAAAACGGTAAAAATGCATTAATTGGTTAATTTGCATAAATTATATAAACTGCATTAACTGTTTAAATTTCATAAATCCTAAATGGCATAAATTGTTATGTTGCATAAACTGGTTAAAATGCGTAAACTGGTTAAATTCCATAAAGTGGTTAATTTGCATAAATTGTTTATATTGCATAAACTTTTTAAATTCCATAAACTGGTCAAAACTGTGAAATCGTCTAAATGCTGAAATTGCAGAAGCTGCACAAATGGCTGAAAGACATGGAGAGCCAGAATCCTATTAAAATGCATTGGCTGGATTCGCCATACACACTAATGGGCAGAGACCACATACACACAATGCAAAAATTTCAAATTCCCGTAGAAAAAACTGGAAAACTGCAGAAGGCCAATTTTTTCTCAAAACCCACAAGTTGCGGAAGCTGAACATGCACAAAGTTCAGAATTGCAGAAATTGCGGAAAAAAATGCGGAAAAGCATGAATTTGCGGAGCCCCATTATGCGTCATGGGAAATGTTCGGTATTTCGTCCGATTGCGGAAAAACCGTAATCGCAGAAGTCCGAAAAGTAATAGCAGGATTCTCCTCAACATGCGGAACGTTTTGATGCATAACTTGCAGAAATTGCACAAAGCATGAAAGTGCTGAAAGGTGCAGAAAATCAGGAAAAAGATGGAATAATAATAACTAAAACTTTGCAATGGCTGAAGCATTGCGATTGACTGCGGAATAATGCTATTGCAGAAGTCACCTGAAAAATCCTTGAAAATGCCTTGAAACTGTTGAAATACTTGACAAGGCTTTGAAACTCCTGAAGTCTTTAAAACTACTGAAATCCTTGAAACTGTTGAAACCTTGAAACTCCTGAATCCTTGAAACTCCTGGATCCTTGAAACTCCTGAAATCCTTGAAAGTGTCCTTAAAACTGTTGAAATTCCCCACACACTGAAATTATCTGGTAACTATGGGAACCTGGGCAGACTTGGTCCGGCTTCTGTGATTCGCCTTGATCTGATTTGGTTCCAGTAACTATGGCAACTTAGTCTGGACTTGGCCTGGTTTCTGTGGTTTACCTGGATATGGGTTGGTTCCAGTAACTATGGCTACCTGGTCTGGACTTGGTCCGGCTTCTGTGTTTATCCTGGATCTGGTTTTGGTTTCGGTAACTATGGCAACCTAGTCTGGACTTGGACTGGCTTTTGTGGTTCGCCTCGATCAGATTTTGGTTCCGGTAACTATGTCAACCTAGTCTGGACTTGGCTTGGCTTCTTCGTTCACCTGAATATGGTTTTGATTCCGGTAACTATGGTAACCTGGTCTGGTGTTGGTCCATCGTCTGTGGTTTGGCTTGGATCCGCAGAGAAGTTCATGTATTTAAGAGCAGGCTCAAGACCCACCTTTTTAGTTTAGCTTTTAACTAATATTTATTTATATTAACTTTATTTATCTGTTTTAGTTCTATACAATTATTTCTTTAGTTCCACTCTTTTTTATTTATTTATTTTATTGTATTTATTTATTTTTATGTTCTCCAGTGTTTCCTCTGAGGGAGCCCTCTGCCCCGGGAGTGCTGGTTGGCTGTGGCCGTGCGGGCGCTCTCCTGTGGGTGCCTGGATGGAGGTTGGACGTCTATCCTACACCTCCTCCGGCGCCCTGTGTTGGCGCTCTGTGCCGATGGGCTGCTCCTGGTGCAGACGGCTCCTTGGATGGTGTTTCCTCTTTTGGTTCATCTGTAGTCAGCCTTATGTACCCCACTTTATGTCCATTTTTACTTAAGACTTTTAACAACTGGGCTGTCAGTATGTATATGTGTCTGTGTGTCTGTGTGTGCGGGTGGGGTAGGGGGAGGTGGGGGTTGTTGTTATTTATGTATATTTGCTGGTGGGGACTATTTTAATGAGTTTTAAGCACTGTAAAGCACTTTGTGTTACATTTTGTATGAAAAGCGCTTCATAAATAAAGTTTGATTTGATTTGATCTGTTTTGGTTCCAGTAACCATGGTAACCTGGTCTGGACTTGGGCTGTCTTCTGTGTTTGGCCTGGATCTGATTTTGGTTCCAGTAACTATAGCAACTGGTCTGACTTTGTTAGGCTACTGTGGTTTTCCTGGATATGGTTTAAGTTCCGGTAACTATGGCAACCTGGTCTGGACTTGATCCGGTTTCTGAGGTTTGGCCTCGATCTGCTTTTGGTTCCAGTAACTATAGCAACTTGGTCTGGTCTTGATCCGGTGTCTGAGGTTTGGCCTGGGTCTTGGTTTGGGTTCTGGTCTTGTTCTGTCTTGGTCCACCTTGATCTGGTTTTGGTTCCGGTAACTATGGTAACCTAGTCTGGACTGGGCCTAGCTTTTGTGGTTTACCTGAATATGGTTTTGGTTCCGGTAACTATGGCAACCTAGTCTGGACTTGGCCTTGCTTCTATAGTTTACCTTGATCTGATTTGGTTCCGGTAACTATGGCAACCTAGTCTGGACTTGGCCTGGCTTCTGTGGTTTACCTTGATCTGATTTGGTTCCGGTAACTATGGCAACCTAGTCTGGACTTGGCCTTGCTTCTGTGGTTTACCTGTTTGTGGTTTTAATTCCGGTAACTGTGGCAACCTAGTCTGGACTTGGCCTGGCTTCTGTGGTTTTACCTGGTTGTGGTTTTAATTCCGGTAACTGTGGCAACCTAGTCTGGACTTGGCCTGGCTTCTGTGGTTTGCCTTGATCTGGTTTTGGTTCCGGTAACTATGGCAACCTGGTCTGGACTTGGCCTGGCTTCTGTGTTTTACCTGAATATGGTTTTGGTTCCGGTAACTATGGCAACCTGTCTGGACTTGGCCTGGCTTCTGTGTTTTACCTGAATATGGTTTTGGTTCCGGTAACTATGGCAACCTGGTCTGGTCTTGATCTGGTTTCTGAGGTTTGGCCTGGGTCTTGGTTTGGGTTCTGGTCTTGGTCTGCACTTGGTCCACCTTGACCTGGTTTTGGTTCCGGTTATTATGGCAACCTAGTTTGGACTTGGCCTGGCTTCTATAGTTTGCCTTGATCTGGTTTTGGTTCCGGTAACTATGGCAACCTGGTCTGGACTTGGCCTGGCTTCTGTGTTTTACCTGAATATGGTTTTGGTTCCGGTAACTATGGCAACCTAGTTTGGACTTGGCCTGGCTTCTATAGTTTGCCTTGATCTGGTTTGGTTCCGGTAAACTATGGCAACCTGGTCTGGACTTGGCCTGGCTTCTGTGTTTTACCTGAATATGGTTTTGGTTCCGGTAACTATGGCAACCTAGTCTGGACTTGGCCTGGCTTCTGTGGTTTACCTGGTTATGGTTTTAATTCCGGTAACTATGGTAACCTGGTCAGGACTAGGCCTGGGTTTTGGTTTGGGTCTTGGTTCGGGTCTTGATTGAGGTCTTGGTCTGGGACTTGGTTTGGGTCTTAGACCGGGTCTTGTTACGGGCCTTGGTCTAGGTCGTGGTTCAGGATTGGGTCTGGTCTTGGTTTTGAAACTTCCTTGAAACTGCAGAAGTCCTTGAAACTGCTAAAGTCCTTGGTTCAAACTGCTGAAGTCCTTGAAACTCCTGAAATCCTTGAACTGTTGAAACCTTGAAACTGCTGAATTCCTTGAAACTGCTGAAGTCCTTGAAACTGCTGAAATCCTTGAAACTGCTTAAATTGCATTATCTGCAGAAATTGGCTGAAAGGCCTGAATGTGCCTGAAGTCCTATTAAAATGAATGGGCCTATTAAAATGAATGGGCAGAATTCCCCATACAAATGAATGGCAGAATTCCAAGCCCGTAGAAAAAAACTGGAAAACTGCAGAAGGCGGAATTTTCTGAAAACTGACAAGTTGCGGAAGCTGAACATGCACAAACTGCAGAAATTGCTGAAACTGTGGAAAAAACTGCAGAATCTGTGAATTGGCTGAAGCCCCATTATAAGTCAATGGGAAAAATCAGCGGAATTCCGGCCGATTGCGGAAAAACCGGAATCGCAGAATTCCCAAAAGTAATAGCAGGATTCTCTTGAACCTGCGGAACGTTTTGAGGTATAAGTTGCAGAAATTGTTGAAACTGTGAAAGCTGTGAAAACTGCTGAAAAACAGGAAAAAAATAGATTAATAATAATAATAAAGAACGTGAAAACCAATTATTGACTGCGGAAGATTCCGCAGTCAATCAATAATATTAAAGAACATGAAAACCAATAATTGACTGCGGAAGATTCCGCAGTCAATCAACTAGAAATGCAGCAATGGCTGCGCCATTGCGATTGACTGCGGAACTGCGGGAATCGAATGCAGAAATGCAGAAATTGCATAAATTGGTTAATTTGCATAATCTAATGTCATAAACTGGTAAAATTGCAGAAAAACTGTAAAATGCATAAATTGGTTAATTTGCATAATCTAATTTGCATAAACCGGTAAAATGCATGAACATTTAAATTGCACAAACTGTTATGTTGCATAAACTGGTTAAATTGCAACAAAAACGTTAAAATGCATTAATTGGTTATTTGCATAAATTATATAAACTGCATTAGCTGTTTAAATTTCATAAATCCTAAATGGCATAAATTGTATGTTTGCATAAACTGGTTAAAATGCGTAAACTGGTTAAAATGCGTAAACTGGTTAAATTCCATAAAGTGGTTAATTTGCATAAATTGTTATATTGCATAAACTTTTTAAATTCCATAAACTGGTCAAACTGTTGAAATCGCCTAAATGCTGAATTGCAGAAGCTGCACAAATGGCTGAAACACATGAGTGCCAGAAATCCTATTAAAATGCATTGGCTGGATTCGCCATACACACTAATGGAGCAGAGACCACATACACACCAATGCAAAAATTTCAAATTCCGTAGAAAAAACTGGAAACTGCAGAAGGCCAATTTTTTCTCAAAACCACAAGTTGCGGAAGCTGAACATGCACAAATTGCAGAAATTGCAGAAATTGCGGAAAAAAAATGCGGAAAAGCATGAATTTGCGGGAGCCCCATTATGCGTCAATGGGAAAAATGTTCGGTATTTCGTCCGATTGCGGAAAAACCGTAAATCGCAGAAGTCCGAAAGTAATAGCAGGATTCTCCTCAACATGCGGAACGTTTTGATGCATAACTTGCAGAAATTGCACAAAGCATGAAAGTGCAGAAAGCTGCAGAAAATCAGGAAAAATGTGCGGGAATAATAATAACTAGAAATGCAGCAATGGCTGCGCCATTGCGATTGACTGCGGAACTGCGGGAATCGAATGCATAAATTGCATAAATTGCATAAATTGGTTAATTTGCATAATCTAATGTTCATAAACTGGTGAATTGCATAAAATGGTAAAATGCATAAACTGATGAATTGCATAAACTGGTTAAATTGCAGAAAACTGTAAAATGCATAAATTGGTTAATTTGCATAATCTAATTTGCATAAACCGTAAAATGCATAAACTTTCATGTTGCATGAACTTAAGATTGCATAAACTGGTTAAATTGCAAAAAACTGTAAAATGCATAAATTGGTTAATTTGCATAATCTAATTTGCATAAACCGGTAAAATGCATGAACAGTTTAAATTGCACAAACTGTTATGTTGCATAAACTGGTTAAATTGCAAAAAAAACAGTAAAATGCATTAATTGGTTAATTTGCATAAATTATATAAACTGCCTTAACTGTTTTAAATTTCATAAATCCTAAATGGCATAAATTGTTATGTTGCATAAACTGGTTAAAATGCGTAAACTGGTTAAAATGCGTAAACTGGTTAAATTCCATAAAGTGGTTAATTTGCATAAATTGTTTATATTGCATAAACTTTTTAAATTCCATAAACTGGTCAAACTGTTGAAATCGCCTAAATGCTGAAATTGCAGAAGCTGCACAAATGGCTGAAACACATGGAGAGCCAGAAATCCTATTAAAATGCATTGGCTGGATTCGCCATACACACTAATGGGGCAGAGACCACATACACACCAATGCAAAAATTTCAAATTCCCGTAGAAAAAAAGTGGAAAACTGCAGAAGGCCAATTTTTTCTCAAAACCCACAAGTTGCGGAAGCTGAACATGCACAAATTGCAGAAATTGCAGAAATTGCGGAAAAAAATGCGGAAAAGCATGAATTTGCGGGAGCCCCATTATGCGTCAATGGGAAAATGTTCGGTATTTCGTCCGATTGCGGAAAAACCGTAAATCGCAGAAGTCCGAAAAGTAATAGCAGGATTCTCGTCAACATGCGGAACATTTTGATGCATAACTTGCAGAAATTGCACAAAGCATGAAAGTGCTGAAAGGTGCTGAAATTCAGGAAAAAGATGGAATAATAATAACTAGAAATGCAGCAATGGCTGCGCCATTGCGATTGACTGCGGAACTGCGGAAAATCGGAATGCAAAGAAATTGCAATAAAATCCTGCATAAATTTGGGTTTAATTTGCATAATCTAATGTTCATAAACTGGTGAATTGCATAAAACTGGTAAAATGCAGAAAACTGTAAAATGCATAAATTGGTTTAATTTGCATAATCTAATTTGCATAAAACCGGTAAAATGCATAACAGTTTAATGCCAACAACTGTTATGGTTCATAAACTGGTTAAATTTGCAAAAAAAACGGTCACAATGCATAATTGGTTAATTTGCATAAATTATATAAACTGCATTAACTGTTTAAATTTCAAACTCCTAAATGGCAAAATTGTTATGTTGCATAAACTGGTTAAAATGCGTAACTGGTTAAAATGCCGTAAACTGGTTTAATTTTCCATAAAGTGGTTAATTTGCATAATTGTTTATATTGCATAAACTTTTTAAATTCGCATAAACCGGTCAAATGTTGAAATCGCCTAAATGCTGAAGATGCAGAAGCTGCACAAATGGCTGAAACACATGGAGAGCCAGAAATCCTATTAAAATACATTGGCTTGGATTCGCCATAACACACTAATGGAGGCAGAGACCACATACACACCAACAAAAAGTTAATCATTCCTTAGAAAAAACTGAAACGCAGAAGGCCAATTTTTTCTCAAATCCCACAAGTTGCGGAAGCTTGAAACATGCACAAGTTGCAGAAATTGCAGAAATTGCGGAAAAAAATGCGGAAAAGCATGAATTGCGGGAAAAGCCCCATTATGCGTCAATGGAAAAATGTGCGGTATTATTCGTCCGATTGCGGAAAGAAAAACCGTTAAATCGCAGAAGTCCGAAAAGTAATAGCAGGGATTCTACCTCAACATGCGGACGTTTTGATGCATAATTGCAGAAATTGCCACAAAGCATAGAGTGCTGAAAGGTGCAGAAAATCAGGAAAAATGTGCCGGAATATAATAATAATAAAGAAAACGCAAACCAATAATTGACTGGGAAAATTCCGCAGTCATCAATAATATAAAGAACATGAAAACCAATAATTGACTGCGGAAGATCCGCAGTCAATCATAACTAGAAATGCAGCAAATGGCTTGCCGCCATTGCCGATTGACCTGCGAACTGCGGGAATCGATGAGAATTGCATAAAATTTTGCATAAAATTGCTTAATTTTTTGCATAAATCTATTCAAAACTGGTGAAATTGCATAAAACTGGTAAAATTGCAGAAAACTGTAAAATGCATGGAATTGGTTAATTTGCATAATCTATTGCATAAACCGGTAAAATGCATGAACAGTTAAATGCACAAACTGTTATGTTGCATAAACTGGTTAAATTGGGCAAAAAAACGGTAAAATGCAGTTATTGGTTCATTTGCATAAATTATATACTGCATTAACTGTTTAAACTTCATAAATCTAAATGGCAATAAAATGTTATGTTGCATAAACTGGTTAAAATGCGTAACTGGTTAAAATTCCATAAAGATGGTTAATTTGCATAATTGTTTATATTGCATAAACTTTAAATTTCCATAAACTGCGTCAACGTTGAAAATCGTCTAAATGCTGAAATTGCAGAAGCGCACAATGGCTGAAAGAACATGGAGAGCCAGAAATCTAATTAAAATTAACATTGGCTGGATTCGCCATACACACTAATAGGGCAGAGACCCACATACACCCAATGCAAAAATTTCAAATTCGTAGAAAAAAACTGGAAAACTGCAGAAAGGCCAATTTTTTCTCAAAAACCAAAGTTGCCGGAAGCTGAACATGCACAAAGTTCAAATTGCAGAAATTGGGGCGGAAAAAAATGCGGAAAAGCATAAATTTGCGGGAAGCCCCATTATGCGTCAATGGGGAAAAAATGTGCGGTATTTCGTACGATTGCGGAAAAACCGTAATCCGCAGAAGTCCGAAAAGTAAATAGCAGGATTCTCCTCAACATGCGGAAACGTTTTGATGCATAACTTGCAGAAATTGCACAAAGCAGAAAAGTGCTGAAAGGTGCAGAAAATTCAGGAAAAAAGATGGAATAATAAACTAGAAATCAGCAATGGCTGCGCCATTGCGGATTGACTGCGGAACTGCGGGAATCGAAATGCAGAAATGCATAAATTTGCATAAATTGGTTAATTTGCATAACTACATTGTTAATAAACTGGTGAAATTGCATAAACTGGTAAATTGCAGAAAAACTGTAAAATGCATAAATTGGTTAATTTGCATAATCTAATTTGCATAACCTGTAAAATGCATGAACAGTTTAAATTGCACAAACTGTTATGTTCATAAACTGGTTTAAAATTGGCCAAAAAAGAACGGTCCAAATGCATTAATTGGTAATTTGCATAATTATATAACTGCATTACTGTTTAAATTCATAAATCCTAAATGGCATAATTGTTATGTTGCATAAACTGGTTAAAATGCGTAAACTGGTTTAAAATGCGTAAATGGTTAAATTCCATAAAGTGGTTAATTTGCATAATTGTTTTATATTGCATAAACTTTTTAAATTCCACTAAACGGTCAAACTGTTGAATCGCCTAAATGCTGAAGATGCAGAAGCTGCAGCAAATGGCTGAAACACATGGAGAGCAGAAATCCTATAAAATACATTGGCTGGATTCCGCCATACACACTAATGGAGCAGAGACCACAATACACACCAATGCAAGTTTTCAAATTCCTGGTAGAAAAAAACGGAAAACTGCAGAAAGGCCAATTTTTTCTCAAATCCCACAGTTTGCGGAAGCTGAACATGCACAAGTTGAGAATTGCAGAAATGCGGAAAAAATGCGGAAAGCATAATGCGGGAGCCCCATTATGCGTCAATGGGAAAAATGTGGCGGTATTCGTCCGATTGCGAAACCGTAATCGCAGAGTCCCAAAAGTAATTAAGCAGGATCTCCTCAACATGCGGAACGTTTTGATGCATAACTTGCAGAAATTGCACAAAGCATGAAAAGTGCTTGAAAGTGCAGAAAACAGGAAAATGTGCCGGAATAATAATAATAATAAAGAAACGCAAACCAATAATTGACTGCGGAAATTCCGCATCATCAATAACTAGAAATGCAAGCAATGGCTGCGCCATTCGCGATTGATTGCGGAACTGACGGGAATCGAAATGCATAAATTGCATAAATTGCAGAAATTGGTTAATGTGCATAATCAATGTTCATAAACTGGATGAATTGCAATAAACTGGTTAAATTGGCAGAAAAACTGTAAGTGGCATAAATTGTTTAATTGCATATCTAATTTGCATAAACGTAAAGCGTTGAGTTGCAATGAACAGTTTAAAATGCACAAACTGTTTATGTTGCATACACTGGTTAAAATTGCAAAAAAAAAAACGGTAAATGCATTAATTGGTTAATTTGCATAAATTATATAAACTGCATTTAACTGTTTAAATTTCATAAATCTAAATGCATGAATTGTTATGTTGCATAAACTGGTTAAAAGCGTAAACCGGTTAAAATGCGTAAACTGGGTTAAATTCCATAAAGTGGATTAATTTGCATAAATTGTTTTATATTGCATAAACTTTTTTAAATTCCATAAACTGGTCAAACTGTTAAATCGTCTAAATGCTGAAAGATGCAAAGCTGCACAAATGGCTGAAACCACAATGGAGAGCCAGAAATCCTATTGGCTGGATTCGCCATACACACAATGGAGCCAGAGACCACATACACACCAATGCAAAAATTTCAAATTCCTGTAGAAAAAACTGGAAACTGCAGAAGGGCCCATTTTTTTCTCAAATCCACAAGTTGCGGAAGCTGAACATGCACAAGTTGCAGAAATTTGCAGAAATTGCGGAAAAAAATGCGGAAAAGCATGAATTTGGCGAGCCCTTATGCGTCAATGGGAATGGTGCGGTATTTCGTCCGATTGCGGACAAACCGTAAATCGCAGAAGTCCCAAACGTAATAGCGGATTCTCCTCAACATGCGGAACGTTTTGATGCATAACTTGCAGAAATTGCACAAAGCATGAAAAGTGCTGAAAGCTGCAAGAAAATCAGGAAAAAGATGGAATAAATAACAGAAAGCGCAAATGCTGCGCCATTGCGATTGACCTGCGGAACTGCGAGAATCGAATGCAGAAAATGGCATAATTGCATAATGGTTAATTTTGCAAATAATCTAATGTTTCATAACTGTGAAATTGCATAAACTGGTAAAATTGCAGAAAAACTGTAAAAATGCATAAATTGGTTATTTGCATAATCTAAATTTGGCAATAACCGGTAAAATGCATGAACAGTTTAAATTGCACAAACTGGTTTTATGTTGCATAAACTGGTTACAATTGCAAAACAACCAGTAAATGCATTAATTGTTAATTTGCATAATATATACTGCATGAACTGTTTAAATTTCATAAATCCTAAATGGCATAATTGTTATGTTGCAATAAACTGGTGGAAAATAATGCGTAAACTGGTTAATTCCATAAAGTGGTTATTTGCATAAATTGTTTATATGCAATAAAACTGTTTTAAATTCCATAAACTGGTCATACTGTTAAATCGCTAATGCTGATTGCAAGAAGCTTGCACAAATGGCTGAACACATGGAGTGCCAGAAATCCTATTAAAATGCATTGGCCTGGATTCGCGCATAACACTAATGAGCAGAGGCCACATACAAACAGCCAACAAAATTTTCAAATTTCCCAGTAGAAAAAACTGGAAAATGCAGAAGGCCAATTTTTTCTCAAAACCGCCACAAGTTGCGGAAAAGCTGAACATGCACAAATTGCAGAATTGGAAATTGGCGGAAAAAAATGAAAAGCATGAATTGTGCGGGAGCGCCCATTAATTGCGTCAATGGAAAAATGTTCGGTAATTCTCGTCCTAACCAAATTCGAGTTGTGCGAAAAAACCGTAACATCGCCAGAAGTCCGAAAAGTATAGCAGGATCTCTCAACATCGGAAGTTTTGAGCATAACTGCAGAAATTGCAACAAAGCATGAAGTGCTGAAAAGGTGCAGAAAATAGGAAAAAGATGGAATATATAACTAAAGTGCGCAATGGCTGCGCCATTGCGATGACTGCGGAACTGCGGGAATCGAATGCAAGAAATTGCATAATTGGGCAATTAAATTGGGGGGGTTAATTTGCATAATCTAATGTTCATAAATGGCTGAAATTGCATAAACTGGTAAAATTGCAGAAAAACTGTAAAATGCATAAAGTTGGTTAATTTGATAATCTAATTTGCATAAACCGGTAAAATGCATGAACAGTTTAAATTGCAGCAAACTGTTATGTGCATAAACTGGTTAAATTGCAAAAAAAACGGTCAAATGCATTAATTGGTTACATTTGCATAAATTAATATAAACTGCATTAACTGTTTAAATTTCATAAAATCTAAATGGCCATAAATGTTATGTTCATAAACGGTTAAAATGCGTAACTGTTAATGCGTAAACTGGTTAAATTCCATAGTGGTTAATTTGCATAAATTGTATATTGCATAAACTTTTTTAAATTCCATAAAAACTGGTAAACGTTGGAAATGCCTAAATGCTGAAGATGCAAAGCTGCACAAATGGCTGAAACACATGGGAGAGCCAGAAATCCTATTATACATTGGGCTGGATTCGCCATCCACACTAATGAGCAGCAGACCACCAACATACAACACCATGCAAAGTTCAAATTCTTAGAAAAAACTGGAAAACTGCAGAAGGCCAATTTTTTTCAAATCCCACAAGTTGCGGAAGCGAACATGCACAAGTTGCAGAAATTGCATAAAAGAAATTGCGGAAAAAAAGCGGAAAAAGCATGAATTTGCGGGAGGCCCCATTATGCGTCCAATGGGAAAATGTGCGGTATTCTCGGTCCCCATTGCGGAAAAACCGTAAATTCGCAGGGAGTCAAAAGTAATGCAGGATTCTCCTCAATCATGCGGAACGTTTTGATGCATAACTTGCAGAAATTGCACAAAGACTGAAAAGTGCTTGAAAGGTGCAAGAAAATCAGGAAAAAGTGCGGGAAATAATAATAATAAATAATAATAAAAGAACGAAAACAATAATTGACTGCGGAAAATTCCGCAGTCAATCATATACTAATATTAAAGAACAATGAAACCAAAATTTGGACTGCGGAAGATTCCGCAGTCAATCAACTAAAATGAGCCAATGGCTGCGCCATTGCGATTGACTTGCGGAACTGCGGGATCGATGCAGAAATTGCATAAATCTGCAATAATTGGTTAATTTGGCATAATTTAATGTTCATAAACTGGTGAAATTGCATAAACTGGTAAAATGCAGAAAAACTGTAAAAAATGCATAAATTGGTTAATTTGCATAATCTAATTGCATAAACCGGTAAAAATGCATGAAAGCAGTTTAATTTGCACAAACTGTTATGTTGCATAAACTGGGTTAAATGCAAAAAAACGGTAAAATGCATTTAATTGGTTAATTTGCATTAATTATATAAACTGATTACTTTAAATTTCCATAAATCCTAAATGGCATAAATTGTTATGTTGCAATAAACTGGTTAAAAATGCGTAAACTGGTTAAATTCCATAAAGTGGTTAATTTGCATAAATGTTTATATTGCATAAACTTTTTAAATTCCATAAACTGGTCAAACTGTTGAATCGCCTAAATGCCTGATTGCAGAAGCTGCACAAACTGGCTGAAACACATGGAGAAAGCCAGAAATCCTATTAAAATGCATTTGGCTGGATTCGCCATACATCACTATGGAGCAGAGACACATACACACAATCAAAAATTTCAAAATTCCTGTAGAAAAAAACTGGAAACTGCAGAAGGCCAATTTTTTCTCAATCCCAAAGTTTTGCGGAAGCTGAACATGCACAAGTTGCAGAAATGCAGAAATTGCGGAAAAAAATGCGGAAAAGCATGGATTTGCGGGAACCCCATTATGGCGTCAATGGGAAAAATGTGCGGTATTTCGTCCGATGCGGAAAAACCGTAAATCGCAGAAGTCCAAAAGTAATAGCAGGATTCTCCTCAACATGCGGAACGTTTGATGCATAACTTTGCAGAATTGCACAAAGCATGAAAGTGCTGAAAGCTGCAAGAAAATCAGGAAAAAGATGGAATAATAAATAATATTAAAGAACTGAAAACCAATGATGACTGCGGAAGATTCCGCATTCAATCAATAATATATTAAAGAAATGAAACCAATATTGAACGCGGAAGATTCCGCAGTCAATCAACTAGAAATGCAGCAATGGGCTTGCGCCATGTGCGATTGACTGGGAAACGCGAGAATCGAATGCAGAAATTGCATATTGCATAAATTGGTTAATTTGCAATAATCTAATGTTCATAACTGGTGAAATTGCATAAACTGGTAAAATTGCAGAAAAACTGTAAAATGCATAATTGGTTATTGCATAATCTAATTTGCATAAACCGGTAAAATGCATGAACAGTTTAAAATTGCACAAACTGTTATGTTGCATAAACTGGTAAAGTTTGCAAACAACAGTAAATGCATTAATTGGTTAATTTTGGCATAAATTATCATAGACTGCATTGAACTCGTTTAAGTTTCATAAATCCTAAATTGCATAAATTGTTTTAATGTTGCATAAAACTGGTTAAAATGCGTAAACTGGTTTAATTCCATAAAGTGGTTAATTTGCATAAATTGTTTATATTGCATAAACTTTTTAATTCCCATAATGTCAAACTGTTTGAAATCGCCTAAATGCCTGAATTGCGAAGCTGCACAAATGGCTGAAACACATGGAGTGCCAGAAATCCTATTAAAATGCATTGGCTTGGATCGCATACCACACTAATGAGCAGAGGCCAATACACACTCAATGCAAAAATTTCAAATTAACACCGTAGAAAAAAACTGAAAAACTGCAGAAGGTCAATTTTTTTCTCAAACCGCACACGTTGCGGAAAGCTGAAACATGCACAAATTGGGCAGAAATTGCAGAAATTTGCCGGAAAAAAAATGCGGAAAGCATGAATTTTGCGGGAGTCCCCATTATGCGTCAATGGGAAAAATGTTCGGTATTTCGTTCAGATATTGCGGAAAAACCAGTAACTCGAGAATCCGAAAAGTAATAGCAGGATTCTCCTCAGACATGCGGAACGTTTGATGCCATAACTTGCAGAATTGGCACAAAGCATAGAAAGTGCTGAAAGGTGCAGAAAATCAGGAAAAGATGGAAATAATAATAATAAATATTAATAGAAATGAAACCAATAATTGACTTGCGGAAGAATTCCGCAGTCAATCAATAATATTAAAGAACATGAAAACCATAATTGACTGCGGAAGATTCCGAGTCATCAACTAGAATGCAGCAATGGCTGCCGCCATTTGCGATTGACTGCGGAACTGGCGGAATCGAATGCAGAAATTTGCATAAATTGCATAATTGGTTATTTTCATAAAATCTAATTTCATAAACCGGTGAAATTGCTAACTGGTAAAATTTGCAGAAAAACTGTAAAATGCATAAATTTGGTTTCAATTTTGCAGTAATCTAATTTGCAATAAACCGGTAAATGCATAACAGTTTTAAATTGCACAAACTGTTATGTTGCATAAACTGGGTTAAATTGCAAAACAACAGTAAAATTCATTAATTTGTTAATTTTGCAAATAAAATTAATAAAATAGGCATGAACGTTTAAATTTCATAAATCTAAATGGCTAAATTGTTAGTTGCATAAACTGGTAAATGCGTAAACTGGTTAAATTCCATAAAGTGGTTTAATTTGCATAAATTGTTATTATTGCATAAACTTTTTAAATTCCAATAATGGTCAAAACTGTTTGAAAATGCCTAAATGCTGATAATTGCAGAAGCTGCACAATGGTGCAACACATGAGTGCCAGAATCCTATTAAAATGCAATTGGCTGATTTCGCCATACACACTCCTGAGCAGAGGCCGACATACACACCAATTGCAAAAATTTCAAATTCCCGTAAAAAAACTGTAAATGCAAAGGCCAATTTTTTCTCAAAACCGACAATTGCGGAAGCTGAAACATGCACAATTCCAGAAATGCAGAATTGCGGGAAAAAAATGCGGAAAAGCATGAATTTGGGAGCCCCATTATGCGTCAATGGGAAAAATGTTCGGTATTGTCCGATTGCGGAAAACCGTAAATGCAGAAGTTCCCGAAAGTAATAGCAGGATTTCCTCAACACATGCGGAAACGTTTTGGATGCATAACTTTGCAGAAATTGCACAAAGCATGAAAGTGTGAAGGTGCAGAAAATCAGGAAAAAGAATGGGAAATGACGAGAATATAATAATATTAAAGAACATAAAACCACATAATGACTGCGAAATTCCGCAGTCAAAATCAACTAGAAATGCAGCAATGGCGCGCCATTGCGATTGACCTGCGGACTGCGGGAATCGAATGAGAATTTCATAAATCTGCATAAATTGGTTAATTTGCATAATCTAATGTCATAAACTGGTGAAATTGCATAAAACTGGTAAATTGCAGAAAACTGTAAATGCATAAATTGGTTAATTTACATATCTAAATTTGCATAAACTGTAAAAGCATAAACTTTCCATGTTGCATGAACAAGATTGCAATAAACTGGTTAAAATTGCAAAAAAACTTGTAAAATGCATTAATATGGTTTTAATTTGCAATAAATTATATAACTGCATTAACTGTTTTAAATTTCATAAATCCTAAATGGCATAACTTGTTAATGTGCAAAACTGGTTAAAATGCGTAAACTGGTTAAATTCATAAAGTGGTTAATTTGCATAATGTTTATATTGCATAAACTTTTTAAATTCCTAAACTGGTCAAAACTGTTGAAATCGCCTAAATGCTGAAGATGCAGAAGCCTGCACAAATGGCTGAAACACAGGAGAGCCAAAATCCTATTAAAATGCATTGCTGGATTCGCCATACACAATAATAGGAAGCAGAGCCACATACACACCAATGCAAACATTTCAAATTCCGTAGAAAAAAGCTGGAAAACTGAGGAAAGGCCAATTTTTTCTCAAAACCCCAAGTTGCGGAAGCTGAACATGCACAATTGGCAGAAATTGCAGAAAGTTGCGGAAAAAAAATGCGGAAAGCTGAATTTGCGGAGCCCCATTATGCGCAATGGGAAAAAATGTTCGGTATGTTCGCGATTGCGGAAAAACCGTAATCGGCAGAAGTCCCGAAAAGTAATAGCAGGAAATTCTCTCAACATGCGGAACGTTTTGATGCATACTTGCAGAAATTGCACAAGGCATGAAAGTGCTGAAGGTGCAGAAAATAGGAAAAAGAAATGGAATATAATAACTACTAGAAATGCAGCAATGGCTGCGCCATTGCGATTTGACTTGCGGAATCGCGGGAAATCGAATGCAGAAATTGCATAAATTTGCCATAATGGTTTAATTTGCATAATCTAATGTTTTCATAAACTGGTGAAATTGCATAAACTGGTCTAAATTGGCAGAAAAACTGTAAAATGATAAATTGGTTAATTTGCATAATCTTAATTTGCATAAACCGGTAAAATGCATGAAGCAGGTTTAAATTGCACAAACTGTTATGTGCAATACAACTGGGTTAATTGCAAAACGGTCAAATGCCATTAATTGTTATTTTGCATAAATTATATTAAACTGCTTAACTGTTTAAATTTCATAAATCTATGGCATAAATTGTTATGTTGCATAAACTGGTTTAAAAATGCGTAAACTGGTTACAAATGCGTAACTGGTTAAATTCCCATAAAGTGGGTTTAATTGCATAAATTGTTATATGCATAAACTTTTTAAATTCCATAAACTGGTCAAACTGTTGAAATCGCCTAAATGTGAAAGATGCAGAAGCTGCACAAATGGCTGAACACATGGAGAGCCAAGAAATCCATTAAAATAATTGTGGATCGCCATACACACTAATGGAGCAGAGACACATACACACCAATGCAAAAGTTCAATTCCTGTAGAAAAAAACTGGAAACTGCAGAAGGGCCAATTTTTTCTCAAATCACGCAACAAGTTGGCGGTTAAGCTGAACGCAAAGTTTGCAGAAATTGCAGAAATTGCGGAAAAAAATGCGGAAAAGCATGAATTGCGGGAGCCCCCATTATGCGTCAATGGAAAAAATGTGCGGTTTTACGTCGATTGCGAAAACCC
>VHKM01000297.1:0-66403 GCA_007210695.1 Neogobius melanostomus | reverse complement strand
TGGAAAGCGGCGACACTTGGACAATGATGGATAAATCTTCTTATTGCTAATGGTAGTATACTTTTTTTTAATCACATTTTTTAAATCTTTTCAAGTGAGATTTCTGCTCGTTTTATTTGCATTTTTATCTTATCTTAGATTAAACTGGCTCAAATTCAACATAATAAACCTTTATTCAAGCTATTTTAAGTAATTTTCCAGAGCTTTATGAAGCAGATTATCTTTCCTGTTGTATATTTTAGTGACATTAAGCTGTGGGTTTTACTCTCTTCCCCACGTCAGGTCTGCTGCTTTTTCTTTAAAACAGTAAAACCACTCACCGCTGCAGCAGAATGACCACTTCCTCTGTATTCTACTAAAGTATCTGATCAGAGCAGAGAACTTTTTGTTACATTAGTATAAATACAGATTAATTGATTATTTATTCCGAGATCAATGTACATCACATACTCATAGACTTTTTGCATTTTGTGCAGCTTTTACAACATTTGAACATTCAAACATCACAAGAAAACTCGAAAAGCAGTGGGAGGAAGTATAACCTTCCACCCGTGTAAGTGTCATCATTTAAATAATGTGGGAGTAGTCGTCAGTTTTGGGTAACGCTACTTTTAAAAGTAACTGGTTAAGTTTAGCTCGTTTCTCCTCTGGAAAGTAGCTTGTTACGTTACAGCGCTACTTTATTATGAAAAAGTGTTAGAGACTTATGTGTTACCAGTAATAAACATCTATATATAGCCATCATTTGTCGACCATTTTACTGATGAGGAATCAATCAATCAATCAATGGTTTTGTAAATCACAACAGGAGTTGCCTCACAGGGCTGCACTAAACATTAAGGCAATAAAACAGTAAATAAGACGACGTAAAGTCCAGGCAAGTGAAGTATTCAGGCAAACATAAACATAATGTCCAATTAAATGTCAGTAGCATTGATGAGGAGCGGCGCGGGTGTCCCCTGTCCTTAGACTCTCCAGCACAACGAGGAAAAACTCAAAATCCCAGGGGGGAAAAAAAAGGCTCTTTCCACATGCAGGCGTATGTCAGCCGAAAGAGAAACCTCGGGGAGAACCACAGAAGGAGAGATCCACTCCCATGGACGGACAGGCAATAGAGACCCAGGGCCAATGGGAGTCCCTCAGCAGACGGACTAAGATCACAGACCTTCCAGTCCATTCTCCCTGACCGATCCATGTAGGCGGGTTCCTCCCTTCGATCTAGACAGGCACTCCCCCGAAGGGGGTGGGACAGGAGACACCATGTGCATAGTAATGAACAGACTTCAGATAGAAAGATATATTGTATCATAATAAGACAGTTTGCAGTAAGAAGAACCAGAGGACAGCGCTCAGTGAACCGTACTTCCCACAGCAGTGTTTCTTAGAGCAGCTTTACTTCAGGCTGTGGGTTAGAGCTTTACCTCACTGACCTGATCATAAGCTAAGTTTTGAGCCTAGTCTTAAATGTAGAGACTGTCTCTGCTTCTTTAACGTGAGCTGGGAGTTTATTCTAATAAACCAGAGATTGGAGCTAAAGGCTCTTCCTCCTACAGTGATTTGGAGACTTGAGGAATCACTAGTCCCTGAGTTTTGAGAGCGGAGTCTCTGGTCTCTGGCCGATATGGAACGATAGCAATACGATAGGAATGCTCCATTTCACAAACTGAGCAGCCAAAAAAAGCTAACTCAGGCAAACAGCCTGATACCAGTAAATGTATTTAATAATAGTACAATACATTGTATTTGTAAGAGGACAAATTACAGTAAAAGGCAACAATAATGAGCATGAACTACAGGCCTATTGTCGACTTATAAAAGCTTAACTTTGTTTGCTTTATGTAAACAGCTTGGCCCTGTCAGAAACTGTTTTTCAACAAATCCCTGCTCCCACAGGTGCATGATGTCGCTGTGTCCTTGGGCAAGGCACTCCTCCCTCGCCTGTGTATGAATGTGGTGAATGTGAGAGTCAGTGGTCAAAGTGGCTCCTGTATCTGAGGACTTCTTCAACGGCTGACTAAAACACAGTTTGGCACAATGATAATAGGATAATAATAATAATTAAAAAATATATATTTATATGATGATGGTAGTTCTCTTGACAAAATCTCTCCCTTTCGGTCATAAAACAATCCACTTTACACTGAACAGCCAGTTTATACAGAGACTGGTTTTATTAGCAGATAAATAAAGTGAACTTGACTTGATTTTTGAAATGGATGGCATGTTGTACATACGAGCTATAGAGACCAGTAAACGACTGCAGGTGTCTGGCTTATCTGTGAAGATCCTGTCTCTGCATGAGGTGGCACAGGATCAAATGTGGCTAAAGGGTGGTTATTGTAAAACTGGGTCATTTTCAAACACAAACTTAAAGACTCTTTAATCAGAGGTCAGAAATGTGACCACTGACCGTCTGTTCTGCTGTGTTTACATACTGTATTATTATGATATGTGTTTTAACTATGTATTGTTTAATTTTATGTAAAGGCCCAACTAGGGACGAACATGGAGAATTAGCTTTGGCTAAAATGTTGTAGTTGTAACATAAGCTTATGTGACACGCTTGTCCCTATTCAAATAAACTTAAATAAAACAAAAATAAAAAAACAGGCAGCTGCTTTTCACTTAAAGTAAACAGATTATACTATTTTATTTCAAGATGTATGCATAAAGGAATAACATTCACAGGTGCAATCAAACATCATACTAAAACAAGCAATATGAATGAACATACAAAAGATGGACACAAACATTATCACACACGTTATCAACACAATTAAGCATATTTTTACATCAGTTGCATTTTGTTTTATTGTATATTTATTGTCTAGCACAAGTCTGAATCTCTTGTTATTGTTAAAGCCGTTGTGTTGAGACACTTATCACTGAATCACTGCATGAGTTCTTTGGAAAGGTGCCAACGTAAACTCAATCACTTGAGTAAGTTGGATAAGACCTACAACTTCAACTATTTAAGAAAGAAAAGAAAGAAGAATAAATTACTTTTGGAGATTAATAGTGTCTCAAGTGTTGATTGTTTAATTTTACAGAATGAATTAAACACTGTCATTTAAGTTGTGTCCCGGAAGTTATCGTCACATCCGAACAAGCACCAAATTCGACTTCATTTGCAGCTCTGCAGCTCCTGTAAAGCAACATGTCAATACACATGGAGCCCTGGGGGCGATTCTTTTGCCTAATCCTCCTTTTCATACAGATGTTTTCATCATTGGCCACGATCCCAAGTAAGTTCTGTGTTTATTGTGTATTTTATTCCTTCATCGACATGTTTACATGTCTAGATACGGACTATTGCTTAAATACAAAGATATGTAATTTTGATAAAGAATAAGCTTGTTCAAATGCTCCATATAAAGTTTAGTGATCACTAAGGGTAACTTAACTTAAAAGCCGTCTTTAGCCATTATTAGCTTAGTCTGAAGACCACGTTGCTATAGTGTGAGCTAGCCGCGGCACAAACACGTACTCCTGTCTGAAGGAAAGATGTCTCAATATAATAACTAGTGTCAACATGTAAATCTACTGAATCTGTTAAATGCTTCACCTAGAGGGAGTTGAGCAACAGAGCAGAACGAAAAGATGAATAGATTTGTGGAATGTAGCGGATACCGTGTACTTGCATGAACTCAAAGTCCCATAATCCCTGCAGTGGCCCCTTCCACATGTGACTCCATGTTTTTCCACCTGTTCGCATTTCAGTCCCACAGTTGCCTCTTGAACTGAGGAACTGCTCTCAAGTCTGCAATACGTGCACACTGTATACTTTACTGCATATATACTTATGTTTTATTGCTTTTCTATGTTAGAACAATAAAAACACACTATATAACTTAGAGGCATAATATTACTGTGACAGTCACCCTGAAGGTGTGAAAGATGCTTATAAACTCATTCAGTCAAGAACAGGGATGTCGGAAATGTGGTAGAAAAGTTAAAAGAGAGTTTGGACACGAGTAAACATTTAAACCTTACAAACAATGAAAGCAAATAAAGTGAACACAGATCAGGTTTAGGGCCTTGAAGTGTCAAAAGCTGATCTTAATAAATAAGTCTTAGGCCTGGCTAAGAACAGGGTCGGACAAACCCATAACCTGAATTATTCTAGGTTAAAAACATTTCCAAAACAAATGAAGCTTAATCTGCAAAAACAACCACAAAAATCGTGTTTAATTTGAATTATTTTAAAAGATCATTATTATATGACCTGCATATATAATCTCATCAGAAATGCTTCTGTCACCATTGTTAATTACAAAGATGTATTAATTACTCTATGGTTACACTTTTTTTTTATTTCACAGATAAAACAGCTGTGGTTGGAGAAAATGTCACTTTATTTGACAACTTGTCCAATTCCCCAAACATCACTGTGAACTGCGAAACAGAGAAGGGAGAGCTCTTCTTTACCAGGAGAGATGGCAGAGTCGTTGCTGATTCCAAACATCCACTGTACCCTATTGAAATACTCGCTCAGGATAATGGCAGTTTTTCCATTATCCTCCTGAACGTGAAGAAGAACCACACTGGACGATACACGTGTCAAATGTTTGGATCAGAAAACGACATTGTCAACACTTCCCTCACTGTCCTCGGTAAGATCATCACTCTGCATCACACCAGCTCTCTTTTATCCAAAGATAGAACTGTAGTTACCAGGCTGTTTCTGGGTTAAGTCTCATGACTTTTTCAACATTATGACTTAAATTAAGTTATTGAGGGCTTTTATATTAGAATATGTTGCACTTGTATTTTGGGGTGACAGTGGCACAGTTGGTAGAGTGGGTAGTCTCATGATCGGAAGGTCAGCGGTTCAAATCCCACCTCCTGAAGGTGCACAATGTCATTGTGTATGAATGACTGTGTGACTGGTTACTTGCTCTAAAGTGCTTTGGGCCTGATGAAAGTAGAAAAGTCCAGGAGTCCATTTACCATACAGTAATCACATTCTGATCTAAAACAGGGACACAACTGTTATAAACTCGTCATGGAACTGATTAAGCACATTTTTTCGGCAATTTGTCCACATTGAGATACAAGCACCAAATATGGCATAAACCTTTTTAACTAATATTTTGAGAGTTTACTTCAGCCTAACAGTTACAGTACTTAAAGTAAAAATGGTTACAAAATACCTTGACATGATGAGGATCAGAATTAAATAGCATCATTTGGTCTGGTGATTGTATGTTTTAAAATCTTACACATTTTCCTGGAAATAAAATATTACAAAAGCATGTGACCATGAAATGCATTTAAGTTATTCTGATGTTATTAGTCTTTTTTCCTTTAATGAACCCAGACAGCATTCCTTCTATGTTGATGCTAGTGTCTCAAAATGTATGATTTTGGCCTAATCTCCACTATTTACAACATTAGGAATATAGAAATGATATGTTAGCCCACAGTACAACACGGGCACTCGGGCTCACAATGCATAAGTCTAACCATGAAGTTAGCATGACGGTTTGGCAATCTTGTGTGAACTTGGTAACAATTCATCATAAACCATTAAGTCAATTTTGCCCTGAAATTGAGTCTGGTGCAGTTTTTTCATTTGAAGAAGGTGTTTCTGTCTTGTGCAAAAAGGGTTAGGGTTTTAAATGACAGTATAACGTGTTTTTGCTTGTGTAATTTAATTGTAATTCCCCCTTCTTTATGTAGTTCGGTGCATTATAGTGATGTTTGTGTGCACCTACACAAGCTCCTGTTATGCACTGCCTGTCTAATTTATTTTTTGCCTTTTCTTACTATAGATGGAAAAGGACAGCCCACTGGTGAAGCTGAGAAGCCCAACTCTGAAGGAGGAAGAACCAGTTATGAAGAAGGAGTAGCATTAGATACAATACATAAGGTGTGGATCCCTGTAGTTGTGGTTCTATATATTTTTTTGATTCTTGGCTTGTTGTGTTGTGTCAACTGTTAAAAAGTGGTTAAGTAAAGTGAAAACAGCGCTTCACCCCCGGTGCTGTTGTGAGACCGTCCCAACTGCTGACAGAAATGATATGGGAGCCAAATATGATCCTGTCTCTAATGCAGTGGTTCTCAACCTTGGGGGTTGAGAACCAACCCCCAGATGATCCTGTTACTGTCCATATTGAAGGAGGAGACTTGGCTCAGATTGAAGCGCCCACCACATCCAGACCTCTCCTAAGTGAATGTGAGTGAGTGGTTAGTGCCGGTGGGAGGGGCCGATGGTGCAGCTTGACAGCCTCGCTTCTGTCAGTCTGCCCTGGGGCGGCGGTGGCTGCAATAGTACCACCAACACGTCTAAAGTGAATATTTCAGTGTATTCAAATGAAGGATTAGAATGTAATTTAAGAGACTCTTCACGTTTAAATGAAGAAATGTGAGATGGAGAAAGTTAGGGTGGATCGTCCTAAAGTGGGACACCTAAACTCCAGAGCCAATAACTCTGATTAAATCTGATTTTAACAACAATGTATTCACAAAACCAATGTTTTTATGCAGCTCTGGTATTGGGTTATCAAAGCCACATGGTTATAAAATGTCCAGTCACAGATCAGAGAGATATGGTCTTCAAACTGGAGGGTCGACATAACCATAACTAATCCTACAATGACCAGTTATTCAGGAAATGTTTTGCACTGATTGTATTTGGCCTCAGTATTTCAGTTTGAGGATTTCAAATTATTGTTTTCTATTTAAAATTCATTCCGAAATGCAAAAGGTGTCCCACATTAGGACAATCCACCCATTAACAGAAGTAGAACCAGAAACATGAAGTCTTTTTTACTTTACAGATGACTGACAGTTTTTGGTTGCACATGTTTTCTGAATGTTCAGTGTGTGCGTCAAAACTGGATTAAATGTCAATAGGTTGCGTTCACGTGACGTCAGAACAGTTCAAAAAAGTGTGTTGAGTGTTGGTCAGAGGAAAAGACTTTCAGCCAAAAGATCAATGTGGTAAATTGGAGAGATAATCATTCTAACATAATAATCAGGTTTAACGTTTGCTTTTGTGTTACGTGAACGCAACCTAAACTTGAAAACATCTGGATAATGTGAATTGTTGTTGCACTTTTTCTGTTTCTGCATCGAATGAAGCCGTTGTTGGAGCTTAAAACAACTGAAGTAAAAACAAATGTGATCGAGAATGTGCAATAATGAAATGTGATGAAATGTTGAAGACTCTGGACATTTACTCCATCGACAAACCCACAAAGCCCGACTGAAGGACAGTTACATCCACCAGACTGTATGAAGCTGAACTCTCTCCCTTCCCACCCCCACATGTTTCATTTCTGACCTTGTTGTGTCCGGAAAATGTTTACACATTCTGTAAATAAACGTATATGAATAAAAGTTTGTCTAAAGCTCATCTGTTTGATTTTCTCTGACGTCATCACCAACACAAACTCTGCAGAAAGTTTCTAGAAATAACAAATATTAACTATAAACAGTACAGACAGTATGTGTAGGCTCTCAGTCGTACAGGCGTTGTCCATCTTCAATGTTGGTTCTTAAGTGACTCAAGAACCTTCATTGAAGTGGTTCAGACTGTAACACACTGGAACGTTTGGTGATTCTGGCGGCCATATTGTGACTGGCCTTGTAAACCGAGTGCAATGTAAACCAAGAGGAAACACATCTTTGTATCTTTATTAAGCACAGGCTTTTTGTCATTATATTTGGCTACATTTGACATACTTCATCTTTTAAACACGTATATTGACATTTGGCTCGTAATATCTAATTCTGTATTACAGGATTTACATACAGTGGAGAAAAAAAGTATTTAGTCAACCAACACATTTTGCAAGTTCTCCCACTTAAAACGATGAGAGAAGCCTGTATTAATGGCCCCTGTTTGAACTTGTTATCAGTATAAAAGACACCTGTCCACAACCTCAAACAGTCACACTCCAAACTCCACTATGGTCAAGACCAAAGAGCTGTCCAAAGACACCAGAAACAAAACTGTAGACCTGCTCCAGGCTGGGAGGACTGAATCTGCAATTGGTAAGCAGTTTGGTGTGAAGAAATCAACTGTGGAAGCAATTATTATAAAATGGAAGACATACAAGACCACTGATAATCTCCCTCGATCTGGGGCTCCACGCAAGATCTCACCCCGTGGGGTCAAAATGATCAGAAGAACGGTGAGCAAAAATCCCAGAACCACACGGGGGGACCTAGTGAATGACCTGCAGAGAGCTGGGACCAAAGTATCAAAGGCTACCGTCAGTAACACACTACGCCGCCACGGACTCAATTCCTGCAGTGCCAGACGTGTCCCCCTGCTTAAGCCAGGACATGTCCCGGCCCGTCTGAAGTTTGCTACAGAGCATCTGGATGATCCAGAAGAGGACTGGGAGAATGTCATATGGTCAGATCAAACCAAAATGGAACTTTTTGGTCAAAACTCAACTCGTCGTGTTTGGAGGAGAAAGAAAGAACGCCATACCTACTGTGAAGCATGGGGGTGGAAACATCAGGCTTTGGGGCTGTTTTTCTGCAAAGGGACCAGGACGACTGATCCGTGTAAAGGAAAGAATGATTGGAGCCATGTATCGTGAGATTTTGAGTGAAAACCTCCTTCCATCAGCAAGGGCATTGAACATGAAACGTGTCTGGGTCTTTCAGCATGACAATGATCCAAACACACCGCCCGGGAAACGAAGGAGTGGCTTTGTAAGAAGCATTTCAAGGTCCTGGAGTGGCCTAGCCAGTCTCCAGATCTCAACCCCATAGAAAATCTTTGGAGGGAGTTGAAAGTCTGTGTTGCCCAGCGCCTGCCCCAAAACATCACTGCTCTAGAGGAGATCTGCATGGAGGAATGGACCAAAATACCAGCAACAGTGTGAAAACCTTGTGAAGACTTACAGAAAACGTTTGACCTCTGTCATTGCCAACAAAGGGTAAATAACAAAGTATTGAGATGAACTTTGTTATTGACCAAATACTTATTTTCCACCATAAATTCATAAAAAATCAGAATATATATTCAAATATATATTATAAATATAAATATAAATAAATATATATTATTATATTATATTTAGCACAAGTATGAATCTCTTGTTAAAGCCGTTGTGTTGAGACACTTATCACTGAATCACTGAATCACTGCATGAGTTCTTTGTAAAGGTGTCAATGTAAACTCAATCATGTTAGTAAGTTGGATAAGACCTACAACTTCAACTATTTAAGAAAAGAAAAGAAAGAAGAATAACTTACTTTTGGAGATTAATAGTGTCTCAAGTGTTGATTGTTTAATTTTACAGAATGAATTAAACACTGTCTTTTTAAGTTGTGTGATGATGACGCTGTCCCGCTGTCCCGGAAGTTAAGTTAAGCGCCAAATTCATTTGCCGCGCTGCAGCTCCTGTAAAGCAACATGTCGATACACATGGAGCCCTGGGGGCGATTCTTTTGCCTAATCCTCCTTTTCATACCGATGTTTTCATTGGCCACGATCCCAAGTAAGTTCTGTGTTTATTGTGTATTTTATTCATTCATCGACATGTTTACATGTCTAGATACGGACTATTGCTTAAATACAAAGATATGTAATTTTGATGAAGAATACTACAAGGTAAGCTGGTTCAAATGCCCCATATAAAGTTTAGTGATCACTAAGGGTAACTTAACTTAAAAGCCGTCTTTAGCCATTATTAGCTTAGTCTGAAGACCATGTTGCTATAGTGTGAGCTAGCCGCGGCACAAACACGTACACGTTCACTGTTCACCATTGTTAATTACAAAGATGTATTAATTACTCTATGGTTACACTTTTTATTTATTTCACAGAGAAGAACATCACAGCTGTGGTTGGAGAAAATGTCACTTTATTTGACAACTTGACCAATTCCCCAAACATCACTGTGAACTGCGAAACAGAGAAGGGAGAGCTCTTCTTTACCTGGAGAGATGGCAGAGTCGTTGCTGATTCCAAACATTCACTGTACCCTATTGAAACACTCGCTCAGGATAATGGCAGTTTTCCATTATCCTCCTGAACGTGAAGAAGAACCACACTGGACGATACACGTGTCAAATGTTTGGATCAGAAAACGACATTGTCAACACTTCCCTCACTGTCCTCGGTAAGATCATCACTCTGCATCACACCAGCTCCTCTTTTATCCAAAGATAGAACTGTAGTTACCAGGCTGTTTCTGGGTTAAGTCTCATGACTTTTTCCCGAGGACAACATTATGATTTAAATTAATTTCTATGACAAGAGGAACTATGGACAGGTCCCTGATGTCTGCCTTAGATTTGCACTTGTATTTTGGGGTAACAGTGGCTCAGATGGTAGAGCGGGTTGTCTCATGATCGGAAGGTCAGGGGTTCGAATCCCACCTCCTGAAGGTGCACACTGTCATTGTGTCCTTGGGCAAGACACATGTCTTCTGAACATTATTTTAAACTGAATAAGAATTTTACAAGTTTTAGTTTCCTCTGCTGGTTTATTCCACAATGAGATTCCTTTCACTGAGATGCAGGGCTGTCCTTAAATATGGCTGATACAATTGATTAGTTCCTCTTAAATTATAGTAAATTTTGGATGTTACCAGGCAGGTATTTTTTTGATGCCCTATACATGATTAGAGCAGTTTTAAACTTTACCAAATCAACTAATTTTATGTTTAAAGAATTCAGAAAAAGTGGATTGAATCCACGTTTACACTAGTGTGTGTTCACTGATATTACCAGAGTTTTAGATTTAGTGTAAATTACTGTCCTTGCTGTGTTTAAGCTGGAGCTAACTGACTAAAAAGCCATGTGCTTTTTTAAGTTTCAGTTTTTTTAAAACAACCTTCCAGTACGCGAGTACAAAATTAAACTGTAATTAAAAATAAGTAGGTCACAGTTGCAGTTTAGGCACTTTCTGACTGTTTTCCCTTTGTTTTACAGAAAATGTGACGATTGATGCCAAGCCTGGAGACAATGTCGTAGCTGGTAAGTACCGCTGCTCCTGCAACTAAAGCCTGATTCACACGGGAAGATTTGAGAGACCCCACATATGGGGATAAAAAAATTATCAGTTTTGATCGTACAGTGTGTGGTTTACGTACACAAGCTCCTGTTATACACTAACCCCATCATTTAATTGCCTTTTCTTACTAAAGGTGGAGCGGAACTTCTTCTTCTTGTTCTGGGGCTCTTGGTTCTGGCTCTTGGTTCTGGTATAGGTTTGATTGTTTGCATCTACAATAACTGGGATACATTGAAAACAAAGCTTCACTCCCGGTGCTGTCCTACTGTCCATAATGAAGGAGAAGACTTGGCTCAGATGGAACCACTCGCCACATCCACACCTCAAGTGACTATTTGTAGTAAAACGTCAAGATAAATTTGTCAGAAAACAAGGATTTTCTTTTCTTGTAATTTAATAAACAATTTGTGTTTTGTGAAAATCATTTAGATTAGTATTTAAGATGTTGAATTGAGCTAATGTACATTATTTGCATTGTGATATATTTTTAGAGGATTGAGAAGAAACTTATGAAGACATTTTAAAAGACGGACTTTGAGATCTGTGAATGCTAAACCTGGATACCTGAGCCCAGTGGGCCTGATTTACCTGGACTTGCCCCTGGTGCACTGATGGACAAAGCCTCTTTTATGATAGGTATTTGCACTTCATGCTATGTATGAACCATTGATGAAGGTCATATCAGAAATGGACTATTACCAATTGAAGTTGACGCTCTTATTTCATGTCACTGTGCAGAATTACTGCTCAGTGTGAAGAACATGGACTATTATGCTAAATTAGTTGTTCATTGATGTTTTTGTGAATTTTCCTATGTATTATCTGACTTGGAGAAAATATGAATGTTTACCATCATACTGTTGAAGGATGAATGCAATAAATATCAAAATCTAATCTTGCTTCTGTTGATTTAATGGTGTGAATTTTTTTATTTCAGCTACTAAATGTTAAACCACTTAATTTATGTATATTTATATTGGTCAGATGTAAAGGTCTGAGTATGTTTCCACTTTTGGTGTTTACTTTTTTGCTTTGTTTTGTGAAAACGTAAAGTTTCACAAAAGAGGAGGGAACTGTTAGGGAGCCCCTGGACAGTCTACCAAGGACACCTCTCATGCTGCCCACTGTTGGCATTCCTTATTAATGGCATAACAAAGCCTTACATAAGAAAGCACACTAATAAATGTGCCTTGGTCCGGTTGTCTCTGATAAGCCTGACTGGCTCTTAACTGTCTTTTGACGCCACCTTTAGGATTATTTAAACCTTCTTCTGTGGAAGCATAGTGAGACCAACACCACCACAATGTGTCTCTGGGTCCTGTACTGATAGTTAATAAACTTCTCCTGTGTTCGACATCCAGCGTCTGCCTCTCTTTGCAACTTTACACACTGTAAGTTGTGATTACTAAAGGTTGCTAAAAAAAAATTGCAGACACAAATTGCCACAATTTAATTGAGTAACAGTTCCGTCATTAGAACAATTAAAGCGTTCTCTAAATGATCAATGAAACCTTACTCTTTACAAAGTAAAGTTTGAGTAAGGTTTCATTAATGACTTAGAGTAAAGTTTACTCAAAATCAGTAGCCCCTAAAATACCTGAACCCTTATAGGACCTGCTGTTATGGGCCGGGCTTTTTTCAGAGTTAGACTTATGTCCGAAACCATGAGTGACAGTAACATGATGCTAAATACATTGTGACCATTATATTTAATAAAAAGGCGGAGGCCTCACTGTTCTTCAGTCTGTCACAGACCGACAGGTGAAGAAGGAAGTCAAGGAGCTTCTGCTTTAGACAGAACTTTACACATGTGCTGTAAATTCTGGAACAAAGTAAGTAGTGAATAAATTAAACGTAATATGGGAATTATGATTAAACACATTTTTTTTAAATCACATGATTGATGCAAATAAAGGCTGAAAACAATTCCATATATTATCTGACATAGGGTCCTGTGTGTCCCAGTTCCTCGGTGCAGCAGAAAAGATGTGGACAGGCTCATGTTACAGAAGCTTATGAAGTTTTTTTGACACTAGTTACTTCAAGTAAGTAAGTAAGTAAGTAAGTAATCTTTATTTGTATAGCACCTTTCACAGACAAAAGCCACAAAGTGCTTCACAACACAGTTAAAAATCGAAAAATTACATACCATATAATAATAATGCATCGGTTTTATATAGCGCTTTTCTGGACACTCAAAGACGCTTTACATTGCACTATTCATTCACTCCATACTTGATGGTGGTAAGGTACTATTGTAGCCACAGCTGCCCTGGGGTAGACTGACAGAAGCGAGGCTACCAGTTTGCGCCATCGGCCCCTCCGACCACCACCAACCACTCACTCACTCACTACATTCGCTAGGCTTCCAGGTGTTACCAAACGGTCTCCCATCCAAGTACTAACCAGCCCTTCCCTGCTTAGCTTCCAAGATCTGACGGGATTGGGCATAGCAAAGGCGGTATGGCCATACAAAAAGGGTCAGAACAACACAGTAATCATAGCAGCCCAAAAGTAGCTAATTAAAGGCTTGAACAAATAGATGAGTCTTAAGGTTGCTTTTAAAAGTATCAACAGAGTCAATAGAGCGCAAAGAGGGCGGAAGATCGTTCCAAAGCCTGGGAGCAACAGCCTGAAATGATCGGTCACCTCTCGTACGAAAACAAGTGCGTGGAACCCTCAGCAGATTTTGATCCACAGACCTCAGAGCCCGAGCAGGGGTGTAGGGCTGGATCAAAAAACTGAGGTAAGAAGGAGCTTGACCATGCAAGGCTCTGAAAGCTAGAACCAAAATTTTAAACTTGATCCTATAGGACACTGGCAGCCAATGAAGTTGTTTTAAAATAGGAGATATGTGGGTCCTCCTGTTAGTGCGGGTCAGAATTCTCGCTGCAGAGTTTTGCACTAGTTGCAGTCGAAAGAGCTCCTTCTTGTTAAGACATGAAACAAACTATTACAATAGTCTAAACGTGAAGACACAAACGCATGAATGATAAGCTCCAAATCATTACGTGCGCCCATATTCCTAAGTTTAGAAATGTTCCTTAGTTGAAAGAAGCAGTTCCTCGTTAGCTGCTTACAGTGCTGGACTAATGACATGTCTTTGTCAAAAATAACTCCCAAGTTTCGAAGACTTGGCTTCACAGACTGGCCTAAGTCACCCAGGTACTGTTTAATCCCAGGAATTGCATCATCAGGTGCGATAACCAGTGTTTCCGTTTTGTCTGCATTTAGCTGCAGAGAGTTATCGCTGAGCCATTGTTTTATTTCCACTAGACAATGGAGCAGAGAGTTTAGCTTCTGGATTTCCGACGGCTTAAAGGAACAGTAAAGCTGGATATCGTCAGCAAATAGGTGGAAAGAAACATCACTGAACCTTTGGATGATCTTTCCCAAAGGAAAGAGCCTTGCCCTAGCCTAGCGCAACTAGACTCTTCAAATATAAGAACTGCATGAATTTAAGAAAAAAATATCTCCAGACATCAACAACACTCTGGATAACTAGGAAATGAGGCCCTATGTCAAAAATCCTGAAATATCCCTTTAATTTAAGAGATTCTCTACATTTAAAATAAGATCTGAATCAGTGACTTATTTTCAGAAGTTGAATTCATTATTCTTAATATAAATATCACAAGGTTGTGTTCACATGACATCACAACTTTCTAAAGAGCCCATGGTTTAATAATGAGGCGGTGGGCAGATGAAAATTTGATGACAGTAACTATAAGGTAATTGTAGTAACTGTAAAAGTACTGATGGGTTTATGATACATATTTCTGACATTACTGGGGAAATCGACATGATATAAAATTGTCACGAAGTTCAACATCCCCCCAGAAAACATAAATAACATTTGAGCTACTTTTTCATAAAGGCGTCCAAAAGTGGTGACAATATTCGAAAACATGTGAGATAGAGTTGTATTACGTGAACGCAACCTAAACTTGAACACATGAAGTGAATTGTTTTGTGCTTTCTCTGTTTCTGTATGAAACATAGCCATTGCTGTAGCTTAAAGCTGGGGTACCTGACTTTTTGCTGTAAATTAAATTAATATTTGCCATCACAGAGTTTGTTGTAAACACAGCAAAAAACAGATCTTGGTCTTCACCCAATTTCTGATAGAGCGATGGATGATAGAAGTAGAATCTAAATTAGTGTGTTTTATTTTGGGGGTGGTCCTCCCCTGCTTCACCTTGCCACTTCTCAAATCTGTATACAGGCATGAAACATGCATATAATTCATCTGCTTGAATAATGTGGGTGTGCTGCAGGGATTGTGATGGCGCAAAATGAGTTTGGGCCAAAGTAAACATTACATTTTTTGAACAGGAACAATCAGGTACCCCAGCTTTAAATGAAATGAGGAAAGACTTTACATACATGTCTGTTAATAAAACTTTGTCTATAGCTCATCAGTTTTGTCTTTCTCTGATGTCTACCAACACAAACGCTGCAGAAAGTCATTCAAAATAAGTAAAAGTATCTTTGAGTACAGGGATGAACATTCATTTCGTTTCCATTCACCAGACAATCTGCAGATTTACAAGCATCATATTTAGGGACATTCACTGCCCCCACCCCCTCCAAAAACAAAGTTGCCACAAATAAAGTTCACGTGCTGTAATATATGGTTGTAGCACCTTAAGCTGGGATTTATTTCTGCACAAATGTAGACAGCCGAGCATTTTGAAAATAATTTTCTACAAAATGAAAATAAATAAATAATTTTTAATTATGAATTTGTCTCTTTTGATTGCTTGCAGTTGGTTTAAGCTGACCACTACAGCCTCTACGGCCAAAGAGAAGACATTCACTGGAGTTTGTTTGAAGGGTTTTCATTTACCACAATAACCACGTTCGAGGGGGAAATCATGGCGGATTTACAGACTCCTCCTCCCCTGCTGTGACGGAGCATGTTCTTAAAAAGGGCAAAAGGGCGGGATCTTCACTGTAGACTCGGTCGTAGCCACAGTCGCCCCATTAGCTCTGATGCTAACGACCTGTCAACCAAAGTCCGGCCCTCATTAGTATACGAGATTTCTAAAATGTTTCTTACGAAAAGCAGCTTGGTCCCTTTAATTGTAACTAAGATATCACAGGAGCTGTAGAAAGTTTTAAAAATTAGGCACCAGACTTTACAGTTGTTTAGAAGGTATCTAAAGTGCAATGCTTTCTAATAGAAAACTAGTTTGTTTTGCCACCCTATACTATAGAGATACTACAGCAATGGCGGGCAATGGTGACCACCAGCGTCGCGGTCATAAAGCAGAGCAACCAGCAGCCATTAGTTTTCATCCCCTTGGAAAATCCATAGTTTCTATAAAGTAAACAAAGGCAGAAAAATATAATCAACAAAACAATCTGATAACCTGAATCTACTTATGCATTTAAACAATCAATGAGGGGAAGGCAACCATTATCTCCAGAGGCACATGCGACTCTTCTGAGATTGTACAGGAATGGAAACAGATCTGGAAATATAACCCCAAGCCTGTTTGTGATGAGGGATCATGGTTTAACGCTCAAAAAAGTACATTTTGCAAGATGCGTCCACATTAAGGCTCACAGCTCCCTACAACGTATCCCTATAATACAGCCTAAATATAAACCCAGTAAAAAGAACTGACTTAAAGCTGCCAGAGCACTAGCTTCAGTTGCTGAGAGAGAATGCAGGAAACAAAGTGTTGAAGAGTGTGCTGTTTAAAGCCTGTTGTTTTACCTGTGTGTCTTTGTCTGTACACAGAAACCATGAGCACAGTTGAGATGATGTAGGGGCACAACACCACCAGGTGGCACACCAGAGCCACCAGCAGAGAGCGGGCAGGGAGGGCAGGGAGCTGCGGTGCTGAGGATGTGGTGTGTAGAGCAGCAGTAGGAGACGGCGCTACATCTGACTCATCTGTGACAAAATCAAAAACATTTAAAGGGGGGGTTTTATGTAAAATCGACTTTTTCAAGCTTTATATCATGTTATTATGTCATTCCCTCATTAAACACATGCCTGGAGTGTTGCCTTGGCTCATTCACATATTTTTGAGTAATCAGTAAAAACTTAGACGGCAGCCATTTTAGATGTAGCTATGCCTCAGTCCTCCTAGGAACGCCCCCAACTCCCGGAGACGCCTCTGGACCTTTCGTCACCAGCCAAGCCACCAACCACTGCTCCTCAGCTCAGCAGAGCCCCCTCCCCGCACAGTAGTGTTGTTTAGATGCCACAGCAGTGTGCTGAAGGGGGCGTGTCGGAAAGCTTCTTAAAGAGACAGAGGCCTATTTCAAGACGTTCAGTACAGCCATTTTGAGAGAGCAATTTTATTCAAGGCAGTTATTTTAATTGACTGCATATACAGACCAACAGAAGGTTACGTCATCATTGTAGTATGCTATAGACTGGTGCTACTGTATGTGATTGAAAAAAGCATAATACCCCCTATTTAAAACAATGAACTACAATTCACCCATAAAACTAGTGCTCGGCGATACATATGGTGGGGACGATAGAAAAGTGTCTATCGTGCCATTTCTCTTCTATCGTTTGTATCGTTTCTAACCTAAGTTAATCAATTATTAAAGCCAATATTTTATTAAATTGGCCACAAAGAATGTATTAGTGTTGCCTTGTCACTATGCAAAAAGACGTACGATGCAAACTGCTCGCCCACTGTTTCTTAAACATTACATTAAAGTTGAGAAAATGGCGGTAATAAGCTCCAATTTACATTTGTTTTAGTGTAATATGAGCCTTGATATTGAGGAGCAGATGATGCTCTGAGTAAGTCGTTCTCTACGCACGGGTTTACACATTTCTGTTGTTAAATTCGTGTTGACTCTGGTCAGATCATGTTTAGCCCATTCATCCTGCAGTCTCACATTTTTCCTGACATTAACAATATATGCTATATAAATTATCCATAGCAAAACCACTGCTTCAAAATAAAGTTGAAAAAAAGTAAGCAATGATATTTTTGTCAAACCTTTGAAAGAATAACTGAAAACTGACTTTACTTTAGTTTAGTTTATTTATTTAAAAGGGACCATGCACAATTATAACATAAATGTTGCCATCTGATGCATTGTACCAGAGTTAGCCTGAGGCTAATTTACATCTGCAGTCCCTCGCAGGGAACGGACAACCCATAACAGAAAAAGAAAAGATTCACAAGACAAGGGGTTGACCAAGAAAGACAAACCACATACAACATTACAGATTCATAAAAAAACCTTCGCCCTCCCATACAACCAGACAAGACACATCAACAACACAAATACACACAAACAAGTCAGTACCAGAGGGAGTGTAAAACCAAAGAGGGCTGGCATGGCTAGTGTGTACAATGCTGGCTACTTTTTAGATGCTTTTTCAGTTCAGTTTTAAAGCCCTTGATGGTCGTGCATGTCTTTATATTGTCAGGTAGTTTGTTCCACAGTTTAGCCTTCACTGCAAACGCTGATTGACCAAAAGTGGAATGACGGAAAGGTGCAATGCAATCATGTGGAGAAGCTGCTCGAGTAGATCTTAAAGAAGTCCCAGAGCGCTGTCGCACAAAGGTTTGTAAACAGCCAGGAGCCAAGCCCTTCAGGATCTTAAAGACCAAACATAGATATGAGAAAGTTCTAAAATTTCAAAACTCAAGAAATTGTATTTTGACAGGATGCTACAATGATGATGTTTAAATGGCTTTTTATCAAAAAATCTTTAGGGCTTGCTTATACACGGACTCTAACGGTCTAATTGCGGTTTCTCCAGCCTGTCCCCAACAGGTGATGCACTAAGACAAGTGGGAGAAAATAAGAGCGTGCATGAATATCCTGGCTGCCTCCAAAGAGAGACCAGATCTAATACCAGAAGTTGATTACATTAAACCTAATTTTCTTAATCATGTTCTTAATATGTATTTTAAAATTCAAGTGTCCAGTGTGACACCAAGATATTTAAAATCAGACACGGTGTCGATTTTCTCACCCTTAAAGAAAATGTCTGAAGTTGGGGTTTTGACATTAGTTTTCGAGGAGAACATGGCTTTTGTTTTGCCCACGTTCAAACTCAGACGAGACTGCTCCAGCCATTCAGACACAGAATCCATAACTTTGGACAGTTGTTCAGCTGCAGGCGACTGCTTTTAGCATGAGAATATAAAATTGTATCGTCAGCGTACAGTTGTAATTGCACACCTTGACAGCATTGTGCAAGGTCGTTAATATAGAGGCTGAAAAGCAAGGGGCCTAACACATTATTGTGGTATATCGTGATATATATCGTTATTGTGATATAAAATAATCCATATCGTGATATAAGTTTTTTCCATATCGCCCAGCACTACATAAAACAGTCTCAAAGCTCGAAGAACAGAAAGACTTTTGGAGGGTTTTAAGTGTTGCTCCTCTTGGCTAAATACTAAAGCACCAGTGGAGGGTCAGGGCTGGAGAGGAGCTGTACTTCAGGATAATAAGTTCATACCAGGCTGTAATATGTTTAAATCATTTATACACTCACATTATGTAACTCAGTGTGAATGTGTTCAGTGGATTCAGGATTAGGGCTGAGCATCGTTCAGTTTTGTTCTATTCCATTATTCTAACAAAATTCGATTTACAGTACTAGTAGTACTTGAATAATAAACTGGAACACTTAATAATCTGGCTCATATCAGGCCACTACAGAAAGGAATAAAACCGACTATAAAGAACAGGCCAGGGCGAGTCTGGATGGGCCGATATGAAAGCGGGACAGCCTCCGAGGGCATAAGCGACACTGGTGCCCCGGCTTAAACACCGACACACAGTTTGCCTCAAAGTCGAGGGATCTGTTTAAAGTGTGTTTTCATCAGAGAAAATGCACATCTGTCTAATTATTTCATAATAAATGACATAACAAAAGCAAATTCACTGTTTTCCATCAAAGAGTTTTACAACAGTCGGCTGACAGGCAAATAGAAGCATTTATCCAGAAGAGGGCGCACTGTGCGTGTGTGATTTCCTTTGACGTGTGAGTTTTCCTGTTCTTGTTTTGTTGTTGACCACAATCATTTCTCTAGCTAGAATTCGTTTTTACCCGTATTGTCATGAATCAATATTAATGTGATGAAAATGAAGCAAAAGTATCTTAAAATAACTGCCGTTCTTGGAAGTCTCGCATCACTTTTAATACTGTACAAACAAAAACTATCCAAAGTGTATTTCAGTGTTTCCTTCTGTGGACCCACACCTGCAGGAGGAGCCATAGGGCTGGTGCAGCTCCAACAGCTGCCCCACGACCCGGCAACGGACAAGTGGAAGAAAATGGATGGATGGATTTTCAGTGTTTTCTAAGAAGAAAACTGGGCAACTTTTTAGTTGGCTAACTTGGACCATTAGTTGCAATCACTGGGCTAGTATTCTCTCTCAACCACCACCTTATTTTCTCCAGTTCAGCTCTACCCAAATCTACAAAACTCATCTAAACAGATCACTTTCCTCGCGCTGTCGTCATTTTTTTTTCATTCAACGCTATTTTCAAGAAGCTTTTAGATTTGGGTAAAGCCAAACTGGAGAAAATGTGCTTGGTTCAGGCGGGGGTTAAGAGATTAAAAGCCTTATTTATTTCTACAATTGCTATGACCCATGTGACAACGCTGGGCTGGGTCACATTTTTAACCACGCGGGTTTTTGTACATTAGAAATAAAAAGTTGGGTAACACTTTATAATAAGGTTACATGAAATCATGCATGAATAACATGAATTAATGCATGATTTTATGATGTATTCATGCATGACGATATCATGAGTTAACATGACTTCAAGATGACTTCATGCATGAATTAATTAAGTACTACTATTACTATTACTATTACTATTACTATTACTACTGTAATGAATTCATGAGAAAATCTTGTTAATATATCATGATCTTAGAATCATGATGAAGTCACTAAAACATTTACGTTATTTAACAAAAATATTAACTAATTGTAATTATAAAGTGTAAGCATGAATATCATGATTCATCATGATTTAAAAAAAATCAGTTTGCAAGATATACCATAATACATAATACAGCTTTAATTAACTCATCATTAGCTAATCCTTAGTTCATTCATAAATTCATGATGATTGTGTCCCCTTTACTAAAGTGATGCACTTTTATGCTTTGACAATAATCAAGGACAAAACCAACACAAACTTCACAGACATTATAATTTAGAACTGTCCACAATGCATAATGAGTTTAAATGAAGTTAATGCTTTGTGGTCCATTAAATTTCACTTACATCAACATAAACACTGCTTATTGCTTACATTTATGCTTAACTTAAAAAATATATATATTAAGACTTATTCATGATGTAAATAAGTAAAACATTTTTTACTCTTGCACAAATTTGTCCAAAGCATAAAAGTGCATCACTTTAGTAAAGGGGACGCAATCATCATGAATTTATGAACTAAGGATTAGCTAATGATGAGTTCATTACAGCAGTAAATGTTGTATTAAGGTATATCTTGCAAACTAATTTTCTTACAAATCGTGATGAATCATGATATTCATGAACTTCATAATTACGATTAGTTAATGTTTTTGTAAAAAAATGTTTTAAATGTTTTAGTGAATTCATCATAATTCTAAGATCATGATATATTAGAAGATTTTCTTATGAATTCATTACAGTAGTTACTTAATTAATTCATGTATGAAGTCATCTATGAAAAAACATGAAGTCATATTAACTCATGATGAGTCATGATATCCTCATGCATGAATACATCATAAATCATGCATTAATTCATGTTATTCATGCATGACTTCATGTAACCTTATTATAAAGTGTTACCCAAAGTTGAAAAAGTTCCAGCCTTTTTGCCCTTTTAAGGAACAGGCTTGTAGGAGGAGATTGAGCAGCCATGTTAATTTCACAGGTCACACAGATCATTATTATGAATGGGGCTGTCGCTTGTATATTATATCTATGGTTACAGTGCACTGTTGTTAGCATGAACGAAGTCATTGCACCGATGTTTGAGCTCCTGCACATCTGGGCCTTATTTTTTGTACTAGTCAACCTGTGTTTAAGTTACTCTTCTCATCTGTCCTCTCAGCTCCGCCCACAGTCACATGTTCTTTGTATTCGTTATGTGAGTATATGTGCTCATTAACGCTCATTCACAAAAATCAAAATCCATCTCAAGCGAGCGGATAAACGTTTTATATGAATTAGAGTTTCAAATGTGACGTTCAGTGTTTCCATTACTCGTTACTAAAGCCAAACTTCAAAGTGCACAGTAAAATCCAGTGATGGAAACACAGTTGTTACCAGTGACGGTGATGTAGACGCTGCCGCTGGTCAGTCCGTCCGCGCTCTCACACCAGTACGCTCCAGTGTCCAGGCTGTACAGGGAGCTGATGCTGCAGACTGGAGCCCTCCATTTACCCCACTCCGAACACGACCTCCTGACTTTGGGCCTCCTGATCCCGGAGGTGTTCCTCTTCACATCCCAGCCTTCATCACAACTCAGCTGCACAGTTTCCTCCTCCACAAAGTGTCTGCGCTGTGGGCTTATGCGCAGAGTCGCTGTGGAAAAAACAGATACAACTTTAGAAAACATCATCATGGTCATGAGAAAATCAAAGTGTTTATTGACCCCATTTTGTTCATATTTTTCCTTGTTTCCTTTCATTGCACGATTAGTTTTCTCCATTTTAAGAAATGATAAAATATCCTGAAACCACTGAGACAGTCAAACCTTCAAAGAAGTGGATCGAGCGGCGAGTGAGAGTGAGAGTTTATTCTTCTGTATTTAAGCACATGCAGCGAGTCACGCCTAAATGTGCAGAAATTGACCAAATTCTTTGGTACAGATGCTTAGAGGCAAAAGCGATCTGGCAAAATATGTTACAAGTACATTTTGGGAATCACCCTAGGAAGTAGGGCTGAACGACAAAATTTCATATCTCGATATTCATGCCAGATCTCGATATCGATACAAAACGATAGAACTATGTGTTCGAGTATTTTTCAGAAAAATGAAAACATAATAACAAAGAGTGCAGTTTTATTGATGAAAATCTATATCGTTTATATCTTGCTTTTTTCAATTTTAATGTTTTGAATGTTCATATCTCGACATCAATACGATAATGATATATATCGTTGCTAGTTCGATATTAATATCTTGAATGTTCATATCACGATCTCGATACGATATCTCTTTCAGCCCTACTAGGAATCAAGGTTTCTATCTACAGTGCCTTGCGAAAGTATTCGGCCCCCTTGAACTTTTCGACCTTTTGCCACATTTCAGGCATCAAACATAAAGATATAAAACTGTATTTTTTTGTGAAGAATCAACAACAAGTGGGACACAATCATGAAGTGGAACGAAATTTATTGGATATTTCAAACCTTTTTAACAAATAAAAAACTGAAAAATTGGGCGTGCAAAATTATGCAGCCCCTTTACTTTCAGTGCAGCAAACTCTCTCCAGAAGTTCAGTGAGGATCTCTGAATGATCCAATGTTGACCTAAATGACTAATGATGATAAATAGAATCCACCTGTGTGTAAGCAAGTCTCTGTATAAATGCACCTGCTCTGTGATAGTCTCAGAGGTCAGTTTAAAGCAGAGAGGATCATGAAGAACAAGGAACACACCAGGCAGGTCCGAGATACGGTTGTGGAGAAGTTTAAAGCCGGATTTGGATACAAAAAGATTTACCAAGCTTTAAACATCCCAAGAGCACTGTGCAAGTGATAATATTGAAATGGAAGGAGTATCAGACCACTGCAAATCTACAAAGACCCGGCCGTCCCTCTAAACTTTCAGCTCATACAAGGAGAAAACTGATCAGAGATGCTGCCAAGAGGCCCATGATCCCTCTGGATGAACTGCAGAAATGTACAGCTGAGGTGGGAGACTCTGTCCATAGGACAACAATCAGTCGTATACTGCACAACTCTGGCCTTTATGGAAGAGTGGCAAGAAGAAAGCCATTTCTTAAAGATATCATAAAAAGTGTTGTTTAAAGTTTGCCAAAGCCACCTGGGAGACACACCAAACATGTGGAAGAAGGTGCTCTGGTGAGATGAAACCAAAATCAACTTTTTGGCAACAATGCAAAACGTTATGTTTGGCGTAAAAGCAACACAGCTCATCACCCTGAACACACCATCCCCACTGTCAAACATGGTGGTGGCAGCATCATGGTTTGGGCTTTTCTTCAGCAGGGACAGGGAAGATGGTTAAAATTGATGGAAGATGGATGGAGCCAAATACAGGACCATTCTGGAAGAAAACCTGATGGAGTCTGAAAAGACCTGAGACTGGGACGGAGATTTGTCTTCCAACAAGACAATGATCCAAAACATAAAGCAAAATCTACAATGGAGTGGTTCACAAATAAACATATCCAGGTGTTAGAATGGCCAAGTCAAAGTCCAGACCTGAATCCAATCGAGAATCTGTGGAAGAACTGAAAACTGCTGTTCACAAACGCTGTCCATCCAACTTCACTGAGCTCCAGCTTTTTGCAAGAGGAATGGGCAAATATTTCAGTCTCTCAATGTGCAAAACTGATAGAGACATACCCCAAGCACTTACAGCAGTAATCGCAGCAAAAGGTGGCGCTACAAAGTATTAACTTAAGGGGCTGAATAATTTTGCACGCCCAATTTTTCAGTTTTTTTTTAAATGTTTGAAATATCCAATTAATTTCGTTTCACTTCATGATTGTGTCCCACTTGTTGTTGATTCTTCACAAAAAATTACAGTTTTATATCTTTATGTTTGAAGCCTGAAATGTGGCAAAAGGTCGAAAATTCAAGGGGGCCGAATACTTTCGCAAGGCACTGTATCTGTTCTAATCTGCCCCTCCGACCACATGGACGACATGGTCACTAAGAAAATGAGAAAATAATCAAAGCAAAAGCAACTATTTTGAAGTTGTTTCAAACCTATTTGGTTATACTTTATTTTACAGTACCCTTAATACATTGCCCAGATTTAGTACAATGTAATTGGCTTTGTAGCAATGTGTAATACTTGTACCTAAGGGTTAGATACATGATGGAATAATGTGTATTTCTAATTTGGCGGTACTGTTCATAATGTAATAAGACCCAAACTCTAACCCTAACCTTAAGCCCTAACCCTAAAGGTCTTATGTCTTATTACATTATGTACCTGCAAAGTACTAATACACATTATTCCATTGTGTATGTACTACATAAATACAAGTTATTACACATTGTTACAAAGCAGATTACAATGTACTACATTTTGTCAGGTACAATGTATCAAGGTAGTGTCAAATAAAGTGTTACCCATAATTCTATTGTTCATTCACAAATTAACACCTTCACTGAGAATCTGCAATGCAATCTTAACATAAAAGAACCTAAACATGAAAGTGTTTTTGACCGGCACTGTAGGTTTTTACCAAACTCTCGTAAAAATATCATGTCAATAGCCACTTCAGTTAAATTAAGAGTACACAGGCCGACAAAATAATATACAAAATGCTTTAGTCAGACCCACCTTGAATAGAGATGAAGAATATCAGCGAGGTCACAACTACTGCAGACAGAAAACAAAAAACATAAACCTTTAGAAACTAACAGGGCCGCTGCCCAAGCAGAAATGTTTCATGGACTTAAGTTTACTATATTTGTATGAATGTGCGTAAATCTCCAGAGATTCCTCCGTGTGTTGCATCATCGCTCACATTGGCCTCATAACTCTTCTGTCTCATCGTTCTCATTGAATACAGGCCGTTTTTGTCAGCTGCGTCAATAAAACTACGGTACTGTACAATGCCGTTCAGTCACATTGGCCGCGTGTTGTGCTTTTCTATTCAATCCCATTGAGTCTTGTTCTGTTTGCACTGAAAGTTTACAGAGGTCTGAATCCAGTCATATTCTGATCATCCCAATTCCCCACAGTTGACTTTCCTTTCGGAATGTTTGAAAACTAATTTTGTTCCACTACTACTGCAAAAAAAACATCTGGTACAGGGGCTTTAAATGGAAAATGCCTAAATGTCTTAATCTGACTGAATTGAATTTACCCCAGTCAGATAAAACCTTGATTTTAGCCCAAGGTTTTATTTACAAGACATTACAAAGGTTAAAATCCATTCAGATCAAAGTATTGTTATTGGAGTCCTGAAAATATGACATAAAGTGGACCAGTCTTTTGAACAGCTCTTTCCCCCAAATTCTGCTCCATTAAAGAGCCATAAAGCCTTATAGTTTAAAGTTTTTATAGCTTTTTTTTTTTCAATCTAAATTCTGTGTTATATGTTCTGTGTTTCACGATTGTACCCAATGGCAGTAAATATTATTCTGATTCTGATTGTGATGAATCCCTTTGCTCGCTTTGAGGAACTGAGAGTTTGGAACGCGTCAGTGTTACAAATGAGTTTGTATCGTACGAAATGCAAACATACCAACGGTGTTAATTTAACATTCTGTTATAGTTTTAATTAACCTCTTAAACCCCCGCCTGGACCGAGCACATTTTCTCCAGTTCAGCTTTACCCAAATCTAAAAGCTCCTTGAACAAAGTGTCAAAATAGTGATGAAAACGAGGATGAAAATGCAGTAATGGAGCGATAAAATGTGGCAGGAAAATGTGACGAAAAAAAGCAACAGAAAAGTGACAAAAACATCGAAAATGTGGGAAAAATGTGACAAACTCAACAAATAAGCAAGAAATAAAAAGTTATAAAAAAAGTGACGTGTTTTCAATTAGTTTTGTAGGTCTTAGCTTTCAGATGAGGCATTACTCTGGCCTATAGGCTGTAACCTTTGGATTTGCACTGCAAAAAGTGGATTCTAAGCAAGTAAAAAATATATTATTTTAAGAAATAAATTTATTTTTTCCCTAAAAGTAAAAATGTCTTCTCCAGCAAAATTTCTTGAAAAGAAATTCTTATTTTAGGAAATAAAATCAGCCATTTCTTGTTCAGATATGTTTGCCTAAAAAAAACAGCTATTTTTCTTGTAACAAGAAAGACTTTTTGAATCTTCTTCAGCATTAGACATAGAATATTTTTTTCTTATTTTAAGAAAAAATAAGAATATAACAACTCTTAATTTAAGAACTGATTATCACAGTGGTCTTATTTTAGAAGATTCTCCTTAAGCTGTGTCTGATATTAAGTGTATTGATGTTTAAAATAGGTACTACATCAGTAAAAGAAGTCATGTTATAAGCAAACATTTCTTACACTAGTTTGAAATCTAGAGCGGGCGGCACGGTAGCACAGCGGTTAGCGCTCTCGCTTCACAGCATTTTGCTTAAAAATTGTTATAATTTAGAACATTTTGTTGCAACATTTAAGCAAAATACCCCACAATTTTCATAAAATAAGAATGTTTTTCTGAAATTCTTCCATTTTCTGAGGACATTTTGCTTAATTCTAGCAATTTATTTGCTTAAATTTAGTGTTTCTTCTTGTTTTATAATAAGAAAAATATTCTAGAAATAAGAAATCTTAGCAAGAAAAAATGCTTACCCCATTGGCAGATGTTTTTTTGCTTAAAACAAGACAAAATGTCTTATTTTAAGATTTTTTTCCTTGTTTTTAGGAGGGTACTTTTTGCAGTGTGGGTGAAGCTGAACTGGAGAAAACGCACTCGGTTAAGCCGGGGGTTTAGAGGTTCAAATTTCAAACTATGACTAAAATCTATATTTTGTTGATTCATAAAACATGTGAACTTCAGTGAGCCTAATACACCAGGTCTGTGCTTTGTTCAAATGGGAGAAGAAACATGAAGCAATGAATATGATTTAAAATATTTCAATACAACAATACAATGACTAAAATTAAAAAGAAGCTTGATTCAAACTGATAAAAACTTAACATTAGCATGCATGAAAGTTCAAAAGGGGTACAATACTCACTTAGCAGGAGCGTTGGTCTCATGGTCCCTCAGTGCCACCTGCACCAGCACAATACTCTGGTGGACACAAATATAATGATGCTAAAGCGTGGCGTGCAGTGGTCTGAGGGCGGCATTTCCTCTCATGCCTGCTGCTGTCTCGTGGTGGGCCTTTTGTTCTAGAAACTGGGGTCTACTTTCCATCTTCAAACCAGTCACCGCAGCTGCAGGATGACCACTTCCTCTCCAGTCTTGTAAAGCAGAGGTGCAGTTCGATCAGGCTTCGGTGACGATTTGACGAAATAAAAACAAATCTAATTTACAGCAGCTGCTTCTGTTGTGTTTCCATTTCTCCCACAGTTACACAACCTCCCTGTCGCTGCTTGTCTGAAGAGCATGCATGGTCCTGGGGGGAGAGAGGGAGGAGAAATCAAGCAGTTGCATTATGTTTTACCAGGTGTGTTGTTTCTGTTGAAAAAAGCTGGAGGCGTTTCAAACGTCTAACTGATTCAAAGCGCAGAGGATTGTTTGTTTGTTTGGCAAAAAACGTCCCAAATTCCCCGTGCTTTAAGAGTTGTTTTAAGGAATGATAGTACAGAGGCTACTTACTCATGGCAGGCAAGTTTATTTGTAGAGCACAATTCATAGACCCCTCCTGGAACCGCCACCTTACCGTGGTCAGAAGCCCCTTATGAGAGACCAACAGGCCCGGTTAGAACCATGAGGCCGTCCTTCTGTGGACCCACCACCTGCAGGAGGAGGGCTTGCATAGAATTCAAATAAAGCAGATAAAATCAATCCCTAAAACATCAACATAAAAATGAATTAATTACAGTAAAAAAGCAAGAGTGCAGATAAAATACTTTCAGTTGTCATAGTGGCAAACAGTACAACCAGTTGAGAAGAAGTACTTTAGGTGTAAGATTTAAGGTGAGGGTTCCAGGAAGGATTAATGGGACTGGGCTGTATGTACTAGCATACTTTAAAGACCCTGTAGAACCGATAACATAATAATGGACAATATTAAATGTGGCAGTTTCCAAATGTAACAGGTCGATAATGTAATAACCATTTACTGACCAATAATGTCATAATGATTTTGTTACTGTTTCTTACATTATTGGCCTGGCAAGATGAAAATCCTTCAAAAAAACTAATACATTCAGCCAATAATGAAATAATAAACAATCTGGCTTTGTTTTCAAAAGCTAACACTCAAAACATCGTTTTTGTGCATTTTTCTATAACATTGTCTATTCATTTGTGGGTTTTGTATTTTACAGTGCAAATCCATAGGAGCTACAACAAATGACCTCAAATGTAGCGCAGAGGATCATGTCTTCTCATGGAGAAGGTGCTGGTTCAAATCCCTGCTCCCACAGATGCACGACATCGCTGTGTCCTTGGGCAAGGCACTTCACCCACCTTCCCTGTGTATGAATGGAGCAGCATGTGCTTCACAACAAGAAGGTCCCGGGTTCGATTCCCACCTGGACGGGGCCTTTGTGTTTGGAGTTTGCATGTTCTCCCCGTGTCTGCGTAGGGTTCCTCCAGTTTCCCCTGAAACATGTACAATAGTTTGTGTTTGAGACTGAGAGTCAGAGTGGGCAACGACATTAGCCCGTGGCTACAATCCGGTGCGGTGTGTTTACATGCATGAGTCCCATGTGTGTTCAATAACATGAACTGTCCCGACCAAATAAACCAATAAATACATAGAAATAAATAAAATGAGCGCGTGAGTGGTTGGTGGTGGTCGGAGGGGCTGAAGTAGCAGCAGGAAGGGAAAGATTCTGTCGAGAGGATTAGCATGATCTTATTATCACTGTAGAAAACTTTGTTTTAGGCACTGGTTGAAGAAGTTTAGTTTAGTTTATTTGGTTTATTTGAGCTGCAAATCACAGATAGAGTCATTATATTTGTAACAACAGTATTCCCAAAGGGAGTAGGCTGAAGATAACGTATACATGCCTACCCCCTCATACACTGTGAAAACAAAACATCGCTTCACTTCATTTCATTGATACAATTCATCCATAGCTCATGACTACAATAAAGTCCATGAGTGGACGATCACATCCCGTTGGCTTTGCCATTATTAAGAGACAAACATTATTAAGACGTGAATATGCAACATTTCAGGTGATGGTTTGTCGTAGCATACCATGAAAAACCACCTGCTGCGTTTGGAGTCCAACACATTCATTACTTTTTAGTAATGCGTTTGACTCAAACATTACTAAAAAGGTAGGAATGCTTTTGGACTCAACACTTTCATTTACTCGCTCCCTCTGTAACAAAGTAAATAAATAAATAAAACAGATACAGAGCCTTTAAATGTCACTTTGAGCCTGTCCTAATGTTTTGCCTTGTGGCCGGGCCCAGTGTTGTAACTTTGAAGCATTCTTGATTTTTTTTAAATTGTATTTACAAATGGTAATTTATGCACAAATGACGTACACATTTGTAATAGTGAGCAGTTGGTGGTGGTCGGGGGCTGATGATCGATTGGCAGCCTCACACTTCCTACCCCAGGGCAGCTGTGGCTAACAAATATTAGCTTCCCACCACTGATCATAGAGTGAACGTAAAATTGCCCAAAGTAAAGCGCTTTGTGACCATGTCTGTGAAAGGCGATATACAAATAAAGTCCTTTCCTACCAGAACCGGAAGGTGTGGAGGTTCTGCTCAAAGGCTGAGGTGATTTATCTCATCATTCGTTACCATAACAGGTAAACCTGGCCTGTCAACACAACAACACATCAGAATGAGTCAGAAATAATCACTAGCCAGTTAAATTAAGATTATTCACTTTATTAATAGATTCATGTGTACACAATATTCATCATAATAATTCACAATTGATCCTATTACAACAATAAATAAATAGAAAAAACATGCTACTCATTCCCCAATAATGAGCATTGGATAAAGATAAATAGATTTTCCAACAATTTTGTAAAAAGTACAGTCTCAACAGAAAACACAAGTGTACTGGAGGATATCGTGTTGGTGTGTAAGCCACAATTGAAAAGTACGAGTGGTATATTACCATATTTAAAGGCTAGGTGCTGTGTAGCTAGACCAGTTTGGCTCGATCAGATGCTAAGGCTAGCTAATAGCATAAACAGTGACTCCGCAAAACGTCATGACGTACGCTTCCTAGTCCCGTGTATAGACAAGGACCACACTCGTACATGACACTGCGACATGTCCTTCAAAATAAATCTCGAAATGCATTTTAGCATTGTTTTGTTTTTGTTTCAAAACAGGAATATGTGGAACTTTGTAATTTCTCTTAATTAAAAGAGTTTAGTTGTTCGCCTGTTGATTTGGCAGAAGATGGTGCTGTTTCTCAATCTACAGTGCTATTTTTTACATTTTATTTCTGCAGGAAGTACCGGAACCCATACAATACAAATGCACAAGCATCAGACAGAACTACAGGACAGGTAAGGGTGAAGTCAGGCGAGCACGAGGAGAGCAGACTTCAGTCATTCGTACATTTTTAGCGAAAACTCGACATTTTAAAAGAAACCAACATGTTTGCTCTTGTCACGAGAGGAATGTTGCTGTGCTTGGCCGTGACTTTTGTGTGTCCAGCCCTGGCTCAAAGTGGAGGTAAGTACAGTCTAAGCCTGAGGTGAACAGATAGAATTGTGTGAATGACGAGGTTTATCTTGAATTTGAGGAGGTTTGGACTAGTCTTGGGGCGCCGTGGCGCAGGAGGTAGAGCGGTCGTCTCGTTATAATATGGGGAACACGCAGAGAAACACGTGCACAGACTGTGGTTCACGCTTTTACAGCATGGAATGCAGCCCTAAGATCGCAGTGGGAAGCTTCCCACACTTTTTTCCGCTTCACAGCGGATAAATACGGCTCTGTCATGTGAAAGCGCAAAAGGTTGTGACATAAACTTGTGAGGCTGCAACGCCATGAACTTTGGAAACATAACGTGCTGAGAGGAAAGGGAGGGAGCAGACGCTCAGTGGCGCTGGTGACAGACGGACGTTGGAGCTGCAGTAACACATTCAGCTGCACAAGTCTACGCTGATTCCGTCTGTAATAAAACCAGATGAACTCCAGTCCAAAGGATTTCTACAGAGACTTTCTATCAGGAGTTTCATATCTAAGGACGAGCTTATTGGTTTGTGGACAGGCCAAAGAGAAATCGGAGAAAATGCGGTCGTTTATAAATTATTTCCCATTTCTCTGCGGCCCCCCGCCCGGTGGTTGGGGACCACTGATGTAGAGCTTCTAGAAACATGACCAAACTTGGTATGCATTGCCTAATACAGGGAAACACCAATGTTTTCATTGACATAAAGAATATATCATAAATGCTGCTATTTTGTTGCTCCTTTAATGTGTTTAGGGAATTACAGCCTATTTGAGAATTGTAATTGTTTGAAAAAACTATTCACATCTGGTCTGGCCTTCGTGGAAAGTTCAAAAACCCAATGTGGCCATCGCATCAAACACTTGGATCTAGAGTGAAGTGAAGCTATACGACTTGTTTGCTTCTGACTTAAATAGCTGCCTCCCCAAAATGTAAGTTTAGTCAACCAAACTGAACGTCACAATGAAAATGTTTTATTAAAAAAAAAAAAAGATTCGGCAGCATTCGGTTTCCAAACTGTGGTCTTCCATTTGCTTAATGCAAATACCGGTAAGTTAGATCAGTCATTTCCCTGATATTACCTCAAACATTATAGAGTTATTAATCCCCACCCTTCAGTGTGAAAGCTTGGTTTCCTGTGCACACTTGATATAAACTGTGGGTCACCCCGTCATTCCGACACCTCATTCCGACACCGCCATCCGACACTTTTGGTACCGCTATTCCGACACGATCGTTTTGAGCGTCTCCTTCCCTGTTCATCCCCGCTCTGAGCGTCCCCGCTGTCGGCCCATCTATGCGCATTTCCCAGTCCCTCTACAGCGGCTCATGAGATAGTTTTGGGCAAAGGCAGTGACAGGTGCGGGCTACTCTGTATTTCACAACAAAGCGCTGAAGTCCGCGGGAAAGACGCCGCACACTGTCTCAAGCTTTAAAGAGACTGAAAAGTGAATGCGCCGCTCACAGCGCTGACCAAGCCACGCGCTCCCCTTCGTTCAAAACATTGTCCAAAAACAAGTCCTTCTCCAAGAAGCAGCGCGCATGGGGGTGTGTATGTGTGTGTCACTGTGCTTTTACGCATAATGGACACGCATATGACGCGCCCCATGGACAGTGCCGCGTAATTGTGCCATAAGCCCTGATTACTGGACATGTTGGCATGTTTCCTTTGCTGCTCTTCCTAATCGTACTGGCACTGAGAGAGGAGTGATGCATGTGTTGCCCCATTCGTAAAAGATTCCAATTTAACGTGGATATGACTGGAGTGCAGCCGTCAGAAAAACAAAAACTTGCTGGAGAGCGGCTATGGCACGAGCCGCTGCCCTTGGCTCTCCGCAACACCGCGTGATGGAGTACAGACTCCTCCAGCATCAGCTATTCTCAGGGTTTTGTTTTGTGCCCAGAAACACGGGGCGTGCGCTATTGCACGAGCGCGAGAGGGAACCGTGTAGAGACATAAAGAAAATAGCACTGCATTATCTGGTCCTAGGCTCTTGTGATCGTGACACTTCGTTTTCGAGATCTTTTGTCTTGTGTGAGTGGATGTGAGCGTAAATATAGTTAATTCTAGAAGGCCTTTTTGATAATTATCTTTGTGTCGGAATGGCGGGACGTTGCACAAAGATAAAAGTGTCACCACTCCGACAAAGGGGGGAAAAAATGTCGGAGTGCCGGGACGTTTAATAATAAATGGAAACACCGCCACTCCGACAATTAGACTTCAACGTCGGAGTAGCGGTGTGTCGGAATGGCGGGGTGTAACCGGCGCTGCTAATGAACATACATTAGTTTGCACATATTGAAGCATGTTTGAGGTTTGAGCACATTGTTCATGTTATTGCTGGACTATGAAACTTTAGGAAATTATTTGCTTTGTAGAATTTTGAAGAGCCAGAAAAGGTAGTAGCCTACTTTTGCCCAGTAACAATCACAGCAAAAGCATCAATATTATAAGAGGTGTGGCCTACTTAGTAACGCCTTTAGCTCTATTTATTTGGTCTATTAGGGCTGACGTACAGCTCAGCTCAGAATCACTGTAGGGAGAACAGTCTACGTCAACAATTTGAATCAATCCGTCCCTCCGAGCCGACTATCTAGCAGCAACCGAACACAAACACCATAAAACAACTGAATATGTTAAAGCCTCTATCCTTTCCTCTGTGCTCTGCACAATCGTGAGTCTCCTCTGTGTGTGAGTGTGTATACAGTGGACAGAGCGCTGGAGAGAGAGAGGACAGGAGGGAGAGCGCTTTGAAAACAGTGATGAACATTATTATGTTGCTTAATACTTTTTATGAGCAAATCAGACGTCTGTGTTAAATAGTTAAATAGTTTTATTATTTTGATTTCACCTTATCACGTTTATTGCAGGAAGTTGCATGAAGTGTGCACTGTCCCAATTCATATTTCAACTCTCCTAAACTCTTGCACACTTCATGCACTTCGAGCACTTTCAGAAAATGCACAACACTCAGGTGTGTAGTGTGGGTTTTGGGACAGGGCCTTACTTCAAGACAAGTCTAAACCTGATCAAAATCAAGACACATTCGATCTCATTTAATAAGGTCTTACTTGCTCTGTTTGACCAACTTCTGTCTTGTCAATCTGGGATTATTTTATATTCTCTTTCTCTTTTCTCTCTTACAGATGTGAATCACACAGTTGAGCCAGGAGGCTGTGTTTTTATCCGCAGTGCCAAACTAGCACAATTACTGACCTCGAGTCATCTCTATTGCTGTCAGGAAAGGGAAAGCTACATCTGTCCTATTATCGTTTTCAGAGATAATAAAACGATCATTCATGATGATACTTATGAAGGACGAGTAGAAGTGTTTGTGAAGAAGGATGATCTGATTATGGTCCTGAACAATGTGAGCGAAAACGATTCTGGAAAATACCATTTTAAAGTGACTCAAGATTTCCAAATGGATCAAAATCTACTTTTTCCTACGACAGCACCATCACAGTGTCTGGTAAGTCAGTCTCAAGTTCCACTCCCAGCACAACAACTAATGCGATTCAAATGTCAGATTATTTTCAGCCTTTTAGAGCTTTTTAGAGCTCAGTAAGTAAAGCTAACACATCAGACATCTTTCATGACATATTTAATGAAATAAGAAGTATTTTAACTATAGTGTAGTGAAGTTACTCCAATTAAATATAAAATGGAAAAAAAGACAAAAGCCATAGATTTAAAGATAAAGCATAACTTTCTGTTTTTAGATTTACACACAGTGGGAAGAATAACTTTGTTTTTAACAAGTTGAAGTACTGAGAGATAAAACTACTCTAAGAAGTACAAGTAGTTCAAAATGATACTCAAGTACATAGAATATTTGAGTACTCACCTCTGGAGTTAACTGTTGCTCTCTCCAGATGGAAGTGGACCCAAAGCTGGCGCGGCTTCAGGTGGAAAAGGAGCGTGTGTCGGTGACAATGGGAATCAAACCGATGGAGAAGGAGCTGGAGAGGCTGATGGCACCATAGGTGAGGTTCTGTTACTTCTGATCACATACTGTATTTTCCAAACGTGAGGACATTGAACAGGATGTAGTTCAGGGAAATGATACTGACCGTCTGAAGGATTCCTGTCACTACAATGGTTTGAAAATACAAACAAATCTGGCTCTAAGATTCAATGATTGTGTTGCCTCTTCCAAGAGGAGACGATGCACTCTCCACATCCACACCTCTCCTGTGTGAATGGAGTGAGTGAGTGGTTAGTGGTGGTGGCTGATGGTGCAGATTGGCAGCCTCGCTTCTGTCAGTCTGCCCCAGGCAGCTGTGGCTACACAATAACAACCGTTACTTTTGAATGATACAGTGACTGTCTAACAATCTATAACTGTGACAGTATAACTGTCTACTAATGATAATTACTAGAGTGTAGTGCTTGAGAATCTTTCACACAGGCAGTGTAAAAAGAAAGTATCCATGACATGACCTTTATTTATTTCAAATGATCATATAAAGTTTAATCAAGAGATTCTTTATTTATTTATTATTGATGAAGAAATGTGAAATATGTTACAGGAAAAGTAGAAACTTAAGCATCATCCAAAGAACACGTGAGCTGGGACTAATTTAGGTCTAACCCTAGATAAAAACAGTAATAGGATTTCTAGTAGTGGGAGGAGCAAGATCTTTTAAAACTTTCTAGAATAATGACTGAAACTTATGGTTGTGCCTCTAATACAGACTCAGAGGACAGAGGTGCAATCTGTCCCCTGAATAAGACATTATTTTTTGAATTTGTATATTCATGCAGGAGTGCCGTGATTTGTAAAGCTATAAGGACAACTAGCTACTCCTAACACTAGCTACTCCTAACACTAGCTACTCCCACTTTCTGTTTACCCCAGTTTTACGGAACCTGTCGTTCCAATTAAACCAGATGCAGACCTCAGTATGAATGTATCTGTAAAGCCAGACTATAACATTGGTCTTATTTATTTTACTTTGGCAACACAGGCAAGGCAAGTTATTTATATGGTGCATTTCACACACAAGGAAACTCAATGCGTCATCGCTCTTCAAGAGCAGAGATATCAACAGCACAACAGAAATCCAAGAATAAAATTGATATGTGTAGAATGCCTCGATTATCTACTTTGCCTGTAAATATGTGTTTCAAATGTAGCCTATTGAACCTCCCGCTCAAGCTCAGGCTCCTTCCCCCCCAGCGAAGTGACGTTCCATGTCCCGAACGCCAGAAGCTGCGCACGCGGACCAGGTCGTCGAGGCACCCGCCTTTGACTGCCACCCAGTCCTCTCTGCACCCGACCCCTACGGATCCCTCTGTGGGTGGTGGGTCCACAGGAGGGCGGGCCCACATCGTCCTTTCGGGCTGTACCCGGCCGGGCCCTGTGGCAGAGGCCCGACCACCAAGCGCTCACATTCGAGCCTCAACCCCAGGTCAGGCTTCAGGGTGGGCCCCTGTTGCGCCATACTGGGCGACGTCACGGTCCTTGATCTGATACTGTCCATAGAAGTCTTTGAACTGCATTTCGTCTGACCCGTCACCTAAGACCTGTTTGCCAAGGGAGACCCTACCAGGGGCATAATGCCCAGAAAACATAGCTCCTAGGATCATTCAAACGCTCAAACAACCCACCACGTTAAGGTGGCAGTTCACGGTGTTGCAAATAGAGTTTCTCACCATTAAAAAAAATATATATATATATATATATATATATTATTTTATTTTTTTAAAATAGAGTTTCTCACCATTAAAATACATTAGGATGCCATTAAAACTGAGGGTGCAAACATTTCAAAATGAGGTTGCAATGCACCCTTTGCACCCCCGTAGATCTGGGCCTGCAGCAGAGATGCCAGACTTCCCGATACACTCACACCTCCTCCAGCTGTTCTGGGGGACCCTGAGACGACACCAGGCCACAGAGACATAGTCCTCCAGCATGTCCTGGGTCTGGGTCTCTTCCCAATAGGACATGCCTGGAGCACCTCCCAAGGGAAGCAACCTTGGGAGGCATCCAAACAAATGCCCAAAATCCATTACATTCAACAGTAAAGCCACACTGGACGATACTGTTGTTACAAAACATGCTCCTATTGACCAGCTTGCAACAGAAAGTGCGATTTTTACAGAAGATAATCAAAAGAAGGATCTGGATGAGAACTGAACCTGTTTAAATCTCAAATCCTGCTGACTTTAGTCACATCTCCATGGAGACGTGCTGGAGATGTCCGTCTCCCTGTAAAGTTACAGTCATGTCTTAGGAGAGCTTAGCAGGTTTGTTTGTACATTTATGAGGTAATATTCAATGATGAAAATATCTGTCGTAAATAAATGCTTGTATTTCAATTGTATTTACTGGTAAAATTCTACACGGTGTGAATTTAATTAGCATGTCATCTTTCCGGAAGCTCCGCATAGCTTCAGTAGCACGTGTTTTTCTCAAAGGCTGAATGCAGAAAGGTTTTATTTCTAAAAAAAACTAAACAAGTTTCAGCACGACCAAAAGAATGTCACGCAGCATAGCTCACACAGCTCTTCTGTGTCTCGCAGTGTGACTTCAGTAATATATAACAGAAAGGTTATTTTTGAGCTATACGGTGGAGGACAGGTGGATCTTCATTGAATTACTTCAAAACTACAACATCGTCATTCAAAACGACTGACTTGTCGTATCTTTACATTCATGGCAAAGCTGCGTACTGTAGGTGTATATTTAACTTACGGTGTGGGAAGCGAGCTAACAGATATTGTAATATTTTCCAATTTTTTGCATACATTTACATGCATTATTATTCCCCTAATGGTGAAATCTATTTCAGTTGAAGGAGTATACTGAACAAGATGGGATTTGAGGAAAATACATGTAGTTGTGCATAATTGAGTGAAGTGAAGCTCTTCTTTTTTAAAGGTGAAGGGGACCGTTTTATTCAACTTATTTCCCATAAACACGACATTTTATGGCAAATATCTCTATGGGTTAGCCGGTAGGGGGGAAAGTGTAAAACAAAGTAAACTAAAGTTTCTGCAACGGACAAGAATGTTTACACGTGCAGTAATTAGGTTAGTTTATCTTCTTTTCTCCAGATAAACAGTGTGAAATTGAAAGCTGGCGCTGGAGAAACGTCAATACTATGTTGACTCTACACGCTGACCAGAACTGGACCTCTTATTGACTGCAGAGAACTCGAGTAATGATTGTTTTTTTCAGTCAAAACAAAACTGAATATGCAGCTCTCAAGTTGAGGTGAACTTTATGTTACGGTAAATGTAATGTAGGACTTAAAGCTGCATAGAACACCGCAGTTAATGTAAAATTAAAAAATCTGATATAATTATTTAATTTATGCTCTTACTGAGTATCAAGCATGAGTTTGAGTCTCGACAGACTGAGCTGTACAGTCAAATGTTAGATGATTGAATTTTCTACACTAACCACACCCAGCATTCCACTAAATATAAATATTACAATTTCTACAGTTTATAGTGTTTTGGTACTTTCTATTGTATGAATCACTAATAGATTTCAAAATCTTCAAAACTTCAAAATTTTGCAATCAGGTTTTTTTTTCTTCAGGTTCAAAGTTTAGAACAAAAACTGATTAACTGCGATTGGAATATTTTCTCATTTCGACTGAAACTGAACTATGGGTGTTAAAGTCCCGGTAAATGAAGAAAAATGCTTACTGTATTGATGAAAGAGAATATGAACATCTTCATTGATCTTTCACAATGAGAAAGGTCTTGGAGAAGTATTGAGAAAGAAAATATTCAAAGTTTAGGCATAAATATGTAGAAAACAGTAAGTGTCTTATTTGTCATTGTACAATTTAACCAATGAACAAATAAGACAAACTGGTTCGGCTGCACAATATTATAAACTAGAGGGAGAACAGTTTCAATATCATCTTTCTGTGCACAGGTTCGTGTCTCAAGTGTCGAGAGTTGGAATCTGCTGTCGTAGGATTCCTGACTCAACGGACCTGTAACGACTACTGGAGATTACACTGTGGACCCAACATCAAAGGATAAAAAAACCTTTGTGTCTTTAAACATGAATCTTAAGTAGTTGGTAGTCCCCTGCTTCTGCAACTTAAGACTGACGAATGGAAAGTCAATTATGCATTGAACAAATAATGAATCCACTTTTACACTTTAGTCTACTAACTTATGTAACACTTATAATTGTTCACTTTTGTACAGTGATATTACAGATTATTACATTAAGTGTAATTACTGTCCTAAAGCTGGAGTAATGATAAAAAATCATGTGCTTTTAAAGTTTTTTTTTATAAACAATTCCCCATAATATATTAAGCGAGTACAAATGACTGTAAATAAAAATAAGTAGTTCACAGCAGAGTTCACTGCCGGGTCGGGTGACCCCGCAAAAGTGCTGAAACGGGCGGTTTTACATCCTGGAATTTACCCGCGGGTTGCGGGTGGGTAGTGATAACACACGGACGGGTTGGCAGGTAGCTGCTACCCGCACAATATTAATCTATATCATTATGGTGTCTACAGACCTAACCACACAGCTCGTGCTGTTGCTTCTTGGTGACAGTATAGTTTTACAAGCCTACATTTCTCTGACACTTGAGGCAAATCTCACCTCTTCCTCTCTCCTCTCCTGGATATTATTTCAATATGTGTGGGTTTGGAGTGTGTAGTAGTAGCCTACCTGTCTGTCCAGCGATCATGTCATGATAAAATCCACTTAACAACATTCAGTGCGTCCTTTATTTGATCACGCCCGTGTTTCTATATGATCCTCTGATCCAATGCCTGGGCTCGGGAAAGGCATTTCAAACCGGCTGCTGCTTGACATGAAGATTCCCTCTTTCAGACAGTGTCTGTTTCACTTGTGTCTATATGATGTAGTGGGAGTGGTTTATGATGTTCTAAATTCAGATGATCAATAATTTTTTCGCGAATCTGTGTTTTACTCCTCCGGCCTCCTCACGCCGCTCTGAACAGAGGGTGTGCATTGCGGATTCCAACTCCGGAACCTGCCCGCACGCACACTCATCACCACATGACATGTTTCGATTAAGCATTTCAGCCCTCATTATGCGTCACTGTTCGTTCAGATGTGCACCAAAAAAAGTGCTCACTATACTTGATGCTTTTTAATTTTCTATTGATTATCACGGGCACGGTGGGTAATTGGGATAGAATGTTAACGGGTCCGCGCGGTCGGATTTAACTCATTGGATATGATACACGGGTCTTACGGCCGGGTAGGTGCGTTAAGGCGGAATGGGTGTGGGTGGTACGGTCTCCTCATCAAAAATGGACCCGTGCAGGACTCTGGTTCACAGTTGCAGGTCACGTAGCTTTAGGCACTTTCTGATTGTTTTCCCCTTTGTTTACAGAAAATGTGACGATTGATGCCCAAGCCTGGAGACAATGTGACTTATTCTCCAGACCTGACCTGAACTTGGCCTCTTTGAATGCAAAAAAATGGGTGAGACTTTATGCCATGACCTCAGCTGCATGGGGACACTCCACGCAATTTATTTTTTATTTTTATTCATATTTGATATAATGGATTTAGCTCAGAACCTTCCAGAGTCATCACTTAGTTTTGAAGTCCTCCACAGACTGAGCTGAGAACTCTTCGGGTCTTTTATATTAGAGATTTGAATTTTCAACCCTAATCCACCCCCAGCATACAAACTAATATAAAATCTACAAATCTCCTCACGTTTATAGTGTTTTTGTCCTTTCCTTTGTATGAATCACTTAATAGATTAAAATCTTCCAAAACTTACAAATATCAATGTTTGGGGAATTTTAATCCTTTAAATATCGGTTTGTCACACACACAAAACTAATATAAAAAAGTTTAGGACCAAAATGGATTTAACTGCATTTGTATTTTTCTCAGTTTGACTCTGAACTATGGGTTTAAAGTCTTTGGTAAATGGCAGAAATCACGAAATGACCATTTCCGTTGATCTGTCCACAATGAGCAAAACACCATTCTGGCAAGTATGAGAAAAATATCAAAGGATTTAGGCATAAATAAGTAGGAAATAGTAAGTGCTTTATTTGTCATTGGACAATTGTACAAAGAAATTGCGTTCAGGTGTTTTTTAATGTGGGTGTTTTGAATTCGTTTTTAGATGTGTACAATTTAGTAAAATAGAGTGAAGTTTCACATATCATTTCTTTCTGTACAGACCGGTGTTAGAGTCGAGAGATGGGTCCGTGGTTCTGAACAACGTGACCTATAACGACTCTGGAGTTTACATCTGTGAGCTGGGACCGCTTTGTGTCATAAACATCACCCTTAAAGTAGCTGGTAAGTCCGCTGCTCTTGCAACATAAAGCCTGATTCACACGGGAAGATTTTAAAAGTGTCTGCAGATTTCCCAAACCTGAGAGACCCACATATGGCGATTAAAAAAAAATCACAGTTTTGATCGTACAGTGTGTGGTTTACCTACACAGGCTCCTGTTAGACACTAACCCTATCATTTATTTGCCTTTTCTTACTAAAGGTGGAGCGGGACAGCCTGTGTGGATTACATAGGTGTGGTTCTATGTATTTTGGCCGTGTTTGGGGTCATAATTGGAGTCGTCTATCATCGTAAGAAGAGCAGAGAAGGGGAAACAGAGTATCCTGAATATAGCTCTGGCTCTAATGGATTAAATGCATATTTTACTTTCCATATTGAAGAAGGAGACTCAGATTGAAGCACTCGCCACATCCACACCTCTCCTGAGTGAGAGGTCTGTGAACTAACCACTCACTCACCCACCTGAGTGAGTGGTTAGTTCCGGTGGGAGGGGCCGATGGTGCAGCTTGGCAGCCTCGCTTCTGTCAGTCTGCCCAGGGCAGCTGTAGCTACAATTGTGGGTTACCACCAAGAATGACAACAGTGTAGTGTTTCTATGAAGGATTGTCATGTTAATTTGAATCTGAGCAGACACTGTGCGATTTTAGACACGATTTAGAACAAGCTAAATGAATCATCAACTCACACTGTGCGCCTGAATCACACACGAGGAGCGGACGAGCCCACGATGGCGGCGCTCACAAAATTGTGTCAAAATCGCACAGTGTATGCAAGCTTTAGAGATTATTTAAATGAAGAAATGTAAGATGAAGAAAATATCCAGATGAGTGATTTATTTTCGGAGGTAGACTTGATTATTAGGGATGCAACAATTCTCAATATTATTTTGAATCGTTCAATACTCCATCTTCGATTAAATACGCTAATAGGTTCAATATGTTGCACTTGGGTATTTTGCAGTAAAACGTATTTGACACAGTGCAGCAGACAGTGTCATTCTGCTTTGAATTATTTATTGTACTTAGTTTAACGTATTTCTTGTCCAACACGTTTTGAATCAAATCAAAATCATGACCTTCACATCGGATTACGAATCTAATCGTGACTAAAGTGAATTGTTGCATCCTTACTGATTAATGTGACTCTTTATTGCTGCTCTGATAATTTAACAGAAGTAGAAACATGAAGTCTTTTATACTTTACAGATGACTGACAGTTTTTGGTTGCACACGTTTCTGAATGTGTGTGCATCAAAACTGGATTATGTCAATAGGTTGCGTTCACGTGACGTCAGAACAGTTCAAAAAGTGTCCAAAGTTGTGTTGAGTGTTGGTCAGAGGAAAAGACTTTCAGCCAAAAGATCAATGTGGCAAAATGGAGAGATAATCACTCTAAAATAATGATCAGGTTTAACGTTTGCTTTTGTGTTACGTGAACGCAACCTAAACTTGAATTGTTGTTGCACTTTTTCTCTGTTTCTGCGTCGAATGAAGCCGTTGTAATAAAAAGTGAAGTAAAACTAATGTGAGCGAGAATGTGCAATAATGAAATGTGATGAAATGTTGAAGACTCTGGACATTTACTCCATCCACAAACCCACAAAGCCGACTGAAGGACAATTACATCCACTCCACTGTCGGGAAGCTGAACTCTCTCCTTTCCCACCCTGATCATTTTCGTGTAAATATCAAATCGCGTACATTCCTATTAAAAAAAGTTTGTCTAGTTTGTCTGGAACGTTTGGTGATTCTGGCGGCCATATTGTGACTGGCCTTCTAAACCGAGTGCAATGTAAACCAAGAGGAAACTCATCTTTGTATCTTTATTAAACGTACCACAGGCTTTTTGTCATTAAACTTGGCTACATTTGACATACTTCATCTTTTAAACACGTATATTGACATTTGGCTCGTAATATTTAACTCTGTATTACAGGATTTACATATGTACAGAAGCATTTGACCTTTTTACAAGGCTATTGCGTTTTATTACAGAACAATAAGCAAAGCTGATCTGTTGTTAAAGGCCCTTAAAGACCTGACTTTAGAATTACAAACAATGACAGAGGAAGCTGTGAAATTAAATGTTAGTTGTGTCCAAACTCATTCCTAACTTCCCAATCATATTTGTAGCATCCACATTCTTTACACGGACGAAAAATGGTGTGTTTGTTCATGAAATTGATACAAATGCTTTATAATTAGATGCATAGTGTTTTTCAAATGTCTGAGTTTACAATAAACTAAAGGATAGAACTAATTTAGTTCCACTACTTGAAACAAAGTCAGATAGTGCCTTTAAGTCACAGAAGGACAGAAAATGCTTGATTGACAAAGCTCCACTTCCCAAACAATCCTTTAGTTTGTCTGAGCTCAGGCTGAAGGAAGAAAATAGACAGAATTCGACCCATATTTAATGAGTGAACTGGAGACGGTGAATTCACCAACTGTAGAATGAATAGTTCAAAATAATGCTAAAGACTAAGAACAACAGTCCTTTGAAGATAAACAAAACCAGTTTTTAGAGTAAAAATGTCTGACCTAAGACTTACAGTGATACAACAGATCAAAAAACAATGACTGTACCTAAACATTTTTGTCACGAAAACCATGTTCCCAATGTATATAACTACCTGGGCCTTTCTGTGGAGTTTGCATGTTCTCCCTGTGTCTGCATTGGTTTCCTTTGGTTTCCTCTACCACTACAAACATGTACAATAGACCAGGATGAATGAGAGTGTGTTTGAGAGTGCAAGTGTGGGACGATGTATGGAAATTAGCCCAAGTTAATTAACATGACAAATATACCAATTAATAAAAACAAGATGGCTGCTACGCTTGCCACGTCAACGAGCGTCACGTCCTGTCTACAGTGTTGTAAGTATAGTTTATTTAAACAGGGACAATGCACAATTTAACATTAACCAAACAGGAAAGATGCCTTCCACCAGGTTATAGTGAAAATGCTAATTTCAACCTGTCGTCACTGGCAGGTTGAGGATTCTGTTTCAGTTGGAGCAGGTGCAAATACAACTCTTTCCCTGTTCAGTACTTGATAGTGATTGGATTCAAAAACCTTCTGTGACCTTTTGTCTTGAGAACAGCAAGTGCTTGTTTACTGCTCCGGGAAAGTGACACAACTGTGAAAAGGGCTTATTAAGCGAAAAATTCATTGTATTTTTAAACAAAAAGTATGCCAGACAAAGGTATTTGAGGCTAAATGTAAATCATAGCTAAAATCCAATGTATTTCTTTTGTTCCAACTCATCATGGATCTGTAAATGAATAGAATAAAGTAAAGTCTGTGCACATGTTAACAGTCACATGTTCCTGTGTCGGTACACAGACACCAGGAGAGCAGTGGAGACGACGTACGGACACAACACCACCAGGTGGCAGACTAGAGCCACCAGCGGAGAGCGGGCGGCGAGGGCATCAGTGAGTGATGCTGTTGTGGGTGTGGTTTGCAGGGCAGGGGGTGTGGTGTTGTTTTGGAGCTCATCACTGGCAGGAACTGTGGGGAAAGATACGTTTTCTGTGGAAAGAACACAAAGACTCAGGCGTTAACACAATATAAATGTTGTTAATGCTGAAACAGACAAGATATAAACAGGATTTAAAGTCTGAGCCCAGTGAAAGCTTGTCAAAATAAAAATGTCACTGCTGCTTTTTAAAAGAGTCAACAGAGCCACCAGAGGCCCTGAGGCGTTCCAGCGTTCAGGACAGCTCTCCTGTGGGTTTAAAGCGGGTCTTCAGGTGCGACTGGAGGAGCCACAGCAGATGAGAGACACATTCATGAGCCTAATCATGCAAACTCTAAAGGGTCAAAACTAAAGTCTGTGTGTGAGAAACTTGGGACACAGACATGTAAAGTGCAAGCCATTATATTCTGTTTATGGATGTACAACAGAGGTGGGAGTCTGTGCATTAAAGCTCTAAGAGGGAGGTTAACCGTCTTAAAGTTTGGGGTCACTTAAAATGTCCTTATTTTTTAAAGAAACAGCTTGTTTTTCACTGTGGATAAGAGTAATTGTTAATATGGTAAATGACTATTCTAGCTGGAAACTGGTGTTTTTTGTTGTTTCTAGAATACCTAAGAGGTGCATCATTCCAGTGGTGTCAGCCCACTGTGTCAAAGATTCGTTGATGATTAAAAAAACCTTATGCAATTATGTTTACACATGTGAGAAGCTTTAAAACTGGAGGATACTCCAGCATTCGTGAGTTCAATTTCTCTCAAACAGCCAGAAAAAGGAACAGTAGTGTAATATTTAATTCCGCATAGAGGCCGACCGATATGGGTTTTTCTAAGGCCGATACCCATATTCTACCGATTTTTTGACCGATTTTTCCAAATGTCTATAATCCTGTAAAAACACTTGGCCGCTCCAGCACTGGCCGATTTTATTTTATTACTTCAGGTGATCCAATCATAGTTTCTGTCCCAGCTTTGATTAGTTGCGCGGCATTTTATGCGGCGATCCAAAATACAATAGTGGAAACTAAAAAACTAACTCAGTGTTTGAATTCTCCAGATTCTGCACTTCCAAACGCCTGCAGCATGTCCATACTGACGGAGGTTTAGTGAAACTTATGTTTAACAAACTTGAAGCTAAACAGTTTTCATTGCGATGTTTCTCACCTCCCCTGAGGCCGAGGGAGTTGTGGGAGGACTGGTGTTAAAGCCCTGACTTTGATCTTTCCAAAGCAAAAAACCCGGTAAATATCGGATCTTTCGGCGCTAGATTGGCCAATAGCCGATATTGTAAAATCCCCAAATATCGGCCTGATTTATCGGCCGGCCAATATATCAATCGGCCTCTAATTCAGCCCTAACTAAAGGTAACAATGTGCATAATCTCTTACTGCGTAACCACATCATGGTCACTGGTTTGACCTCTTTGAAGAAGAAACTTAGAACAGTCCAAATCTGATGTTCTAGTGCCCTGTTTCCTCATGAGCAGAAGTGCCAAAAACAAAAGAAACAGCGATTAGACCTTGTGCTATAAAACTCATGTTGTGGTCAGTGTAACCCTGAACAGCTACTGAACGTTAAACAGATGAGAACTGTTGACCTGTGACGTGGATGTGGCTGGACTCTGACTGGTCTCCTCTGATCTCACAGCTGTACAGGCCTCCGTGTGACGCTGACACGTGGGTAATGGTCATGTGACCTGACGGCTGCGTCGACAGTAAGCGTCCATCGTGGTAGAACCGCGCTGGAGGTTGGAAGAAGTCCTGTGTCGACACGTTAGAGCGATGTTCTGTCCTTCTGGCACTGGGAGGACCGGGCTCTGGAGGAGAATAGGTCCGTCTGAAAAAGAGTTATGAGTTTGCAGCCTCCATGAAAAGCAGGAATGAGTGAACAATGATCAGTTAATGTCACCTCTGAGCGCCCACCACACTGCGGTCAAGCCCAGCACCGCTCATTCTTAACTGCATCGAGGCAAACAATAAACACGAAGCTGAAGATTACTGTGTCTGCCCTTAACTTTTAAATCATAAATTCAGAACGTTAATGGCGACAGACATTCATCCGCAAAATGAACACATTACATTTACATTTTAGGATCAAACTAGAGTAAAACAAAACAGACTTGACTCTTCACTAAAGTCTATTTGCCAAAAGACTAAGACTAAAATTCATATTAATCTAAAATTTGTATTTAAAAATGTACACCCAGGATAGATACAGACGGCCTCTCTGGAATCGCCCATATATGATCATGTTTGAAACAGTTGAGGGGGAAAACAATTTGGAGAAAAATCCAAATTGGAGAACTTTCTCTAATTGTTAACAATGATGAATTATGAATATAGTTTTCTACTAACATGCTAACATGAAGTATCATGTTAGCATTAGCATGCTAACATGAAGTATCATGTTAGCATGCTAATGCTAATGCAAGCTGGTGCTAGTTACGACTACCGTTATTTCGCTTAAACTGAACAATCTGCTGTGAATCAGTCAAATGAAGATACGTGACCAATGAGTCCACTGGAGGGCGCCAGTGACCAGTCACATGACACGCAGCCGAAATGGCGACTTCCAGAAAATGGCTAAAAAGAGTGAAAAATTGTGTTTCCCAAAATATTCTATTTTCCCCCTCGGCGAGGCCACGCCCCCTTCTATGCCGTCTGTATCTATATGAAATTAGAATAATCCACCAATACAATAATCTACACATAAATAATGACTGTAAAGTGATAAAGATAACATTACCAGTGACAGTGATGTAGAGGCTGGGACTGGTCTGTCCCTCTGAGCTCTCGCACCAGTACACTCCAGTGTCATATTGGGGTAACAGGTGATCAGTGGCACAGTTTGGAGTCTCCCAACCGCCCCAGGCCTCACACGAGCTCTGGGTCGACAGAGAGGTGTTCCTCTTCACCATCCAGCCTTTGTCCTCACAGCTCAGATGCATGATTTCCATTTTGAAAAACTGCAAGCGCTCTGGTTCCACATGGAGAGCAGCTGAACAATAAACATGAAAAAACAGAGGTGAGGGTAAAAAAAAACACCTGGACTTTGACCCAAAAAATTAACTTTAGACTATTTTTCATGGCAGGCAGGGTTGGTGGAATCGCCCACATAATATGGTCATGTTGCCAGAGGGGGAGGATGAAGGGGAAAACTAAACTCCAAACTACTTTAACAAACACTGAACAAACAAACACTGAACTTTGAATAGAATTTTCTACCAAATAAATAAACATATAGAGACATAGAGAGGAGCAAAGTGCTTCAACAGCCCAGAAATACATAAATAACAGAATGCTAACCATAATGTGTGTGCAGCTGATAAACTGAATTTCCTTCAGGATTAATAAAGTATAACAGCTCCAAATTCAAACATAAAGTTGTGGAGACGATGGAGACTCTCACACGGTTCCTTTCAGTCGTCCCCCACTCATCTGCACAATAACTCAAACAGGTGTAAACCCTATCGCTGGGCCAGATCTTGTACCTGGTGCACGAGGTGCATATTCCTCTAGCAAACTGAGATCTTCCGAGTGGCTGATGTGTGCTATTCGCCTCCGCCACTTGTGAGAGGGCGTCCCAAGAGGAAGTGACTGCTCTGATGGCACCGCTGACATTCATTTGAACAATAAACGCGAAACAAAATGCACATGTTCACCCCCACCAGATGGCATCCTCGGCGGCTGCCCAGGTCGCCTGTGCCCAAGACCAGCCCTGTCTTCAATGCAAAAGATTTTCACCAAGTACTTTTACATTTGTACCATTTATTTGAGCTGAAACAACCAAGTCACTTCCTTTAATGCTGCCCCTGGACCAACAGCATTAAAATTTGGTCTCTAGATATATATATATATATATATATATATATATATATATATATATATATATATTTTGTATTGGTATCTGCTTTTGATACTTTAATTCTTTCGATACCTGTACCAAATCTTTTTCTTCTTTTTTTTTTCAATTAAATACTGGTATAATTTAGCAAAAATCTTTCACTTGCATTGCCATTGTTGGGCTGATTCTTGAGTTTGTTCAGGGGAGTTATAGATACAAATCTTTTCGTTATAGCATTTTCTTTCTCACTCAAGTTTGGCACGAAAGCCAAGTCGTTGCTCAGTCATTGACAGTGAACCTCTCTCTGCTTATTAACAGTGTTTCTCTGTCTTCACTTAGTTATTGTATCTATAACTATCTATAGCATCTATAATGGTATAAAATAGTATAGACTCACCTTGATTTGTGGTGCAGACCATCAGAGCTGCAGCTGCAGACAGAGAATAACATCATATCAACAATTCTCTAATGTCTCTAATGGTTTCAATGAAATACTCACAGAGCAGTGAGATTGGCCCCATGGTCCCTCAGTGCAACATGAATTCAGCACAAAGGCTCTGGTGTAAATGTAAGAATCATGTACGGACATGGAGAGTGACGTGCAGTGGTCTGAAGTGACATTTCCTGTCATGCCTGCTGCTGTCGTGTGGTGGGTTTTCTCCAGAAACGAATTTCTATCTTTAACACAGTTAAACCACAGCAGCAGCAGAATGTCCACTTCCTCTTCACTGGTACTGCATTTAAGTTATAGGGAATTTAGTCATTAGTATAATACTCTAGACCTCTGTAAATCCAACTCCATTCTTTGATATCTGCAGCAAAATTAGTATTTTCTGTGTTGAGCTGGTCATTAGGAGCATGGTTTGTATTGCTTTAGAATCCAGAATGTGACTTTAAGACGGCGGCTCTGGCTGGGTCTTGTGTCACTTTCACAAGAGTTAAAGAAACTTCTGCGAATAGAAACAAAAATGTCCTCAACCAAACTCAGTCCAGCCGACGATTTAGGCTTCGGTAGTACAGCGGTTAGCGCTCGTGCTTCACAGCTAGAAGGTCCGGGTTCGATTCCCACCAGGGATGGGGCCTTTCTGTGTGGAGTTTACATGTTCTCCCCGTGTCTGCGTAGGTTTCCTCCGGGTACTCCGGTTTCCCCTACCACTAAAAACATGTACAATAGGTCAGGATGTTTGAGAGTGTGCATGGGGACGACGGATGGAAATTAGCCTAAGGCTACAATCCGGTGTGGCTTGTTCATTAACTTGCACTGTCCCAACCAAATAAACCAATACATAAATAAAATAAATAAATAAACTTGTGCCTTACACATAAGGAAAAATTCAGGACTAGTAAATGGACGAAAATCTGTATTTTTTAAATATATATCAGGGTCAGCTGCAGAACAAAATGACTGAGCGTGCATCAGTGTCAAAGGGGTGGAGTTTATGGTTGCTAGGTAACGGAGCAGCAGATAAACAGTCAGCTGGGCAGTGTCAAATGGGTGCGTCTGTGACAGAGGTATATTTGACAGCTAATTTATATTTTAGGAAAATATTTCATTCATCCATTTTCTTCCGCTTTATCCGGGGCCGGGTCGCAGAGGCAGCAGCCTGAGCAGAGAGGCCCAGACTTCCCTCTCGTCGCACACCTGCTCCAGCTGTTCTGGGGGGACCCGGAGGCGACACCAGGCCACAGAGACATAGTCCCTCCAGCGTGTCCTGGGCCTTCCACGAGGCCTCTACCCCGAGGGAAACGGCCAGGAGGCATCCGGAACAAATGCCCGAAATCCATTACATTCAACAGTAATGTGTAAGTAAAGCTACACTGGACGATACTGTTGTTACAGAACATGCTCCTATTGACCAGCTACCAACAGAAAGTGCGATTTTTACAGAAGGTAATCAAAGAAGGATCTGGATGAGAACTGAACCTGTTTAAATCTCTAATCCTGCTGACTTTAGTCACATCTCCATGGAGACGAGCTGGAGACGTCCCCTCTCCCTGTAAAGTTACAGTCATGTCTTAGGAGAGCTGAGCCGCTCAGCGAAGGCTCAGGTTTGTTTGTACATTTATGAGGTAATATTCAATGATGAAAATATCTGTCATAAAATAAATGCTTGTATTTCAATGTTATTTACTGGTAAATATTCTACACGGTGTTGCTTTAATTAGCATCATGAGGTAGTGTAAGAAATTACAGTAAAGTTATTGTTTCTCCCTGACGACATTTCAGACGTCACCTTCACGCATGCGCAGAACTGTCCTCTTCCTTGTCATCTTTCCGGAAAGCTTCAGCTTCAGTCGCACATATTTTTCGTAAACGCTCAAGGCAGAAAAGTTTTATTTTTTTAAACTAAACAAGTTTCAGCACGACTGAAAGAATGTCACGCAGCATAGTGAGCGTCTGCCTTCTGTGTCTCGCAGTGATCGACTGTCCAGGTAAATATAACAAGAAGGGTTTTCTGAGCTAACAGTGGCAGCACAGGTGGATTCCTCATTCAAAGCTTCGAGAACTAACCAGTCGTTTCCAAACACGACTGAACTTGTCGTATCTTTAACATTCATCAAAACTGCATCGTGTAGGTGTCATTTTACACTTACTAGTTGTGGGGAGAGCGTAGCGACACAGATTCGTATTTTGTCGATCTTTGCAGTACATTTACTTATTTATTTTCCCCTCGTGGTGAAAATCTGCTTTACTGTCGAGTGTATACTGAACAAAGAGGGGATTTGAGGAAAATACATGTAGTATGTGAACATCAATGAGTGAAAAGTAAAGCCATTACTATTTTTTTAAAGGTGAAGGCGGAAAAGTTTTATTCGACTCTTTCCCCATAAAGACGACATTTGAGGCTGCGATAGGTGGGGGCACAACCCGTACTAGGCTGACCAATAGGATTCAAAGATATATTTTTGCAGATTTTAATATGCAAATATTCTCTATGTGTAGCTCGAGTGGAGGGAAAGAGTTAAAAACAAAGAAAATAAGTTTCTGCACGACCGAAAGAATGTTACGCTGCATATTCAGTGTCTGTCTGTCTCTTCTCACAGATATCCCCAATAAGGACATTGAAGCTGCGCCTGGAGGAAATGTCCCTCTATTCTCCACATCTGACCAGAACTGGACTTCTTTTGAATGCAGAAAAGGCTTGAGGGCTGTTGTTTTGTTCAGACAAAACAAAATTATGCTTGATTGCTGCCCTCAGTATAAAGGTGAGACTTTATGTTACGGTAAATGTAATGTCATGACCTCAGCTGCATGAGGACACACCACGCAATTCAAAATACAAAATCTGATTATGATTTAATATATTTAGCTCTTCCTGAGTCATCACTAACATCACTAGAGATCTGAATTTTCTACCCTAATCCCCCCCAGCATTACAAAAATGATCAAATCTGATCAAATCTCTTCATGTTTATAGTGTTTTTGTACTTTCTTTTATATGAATCACTAATAGATACATTTTTTTTCCCAAAACTTCCAAATTTGCAATGTTTTTGAAATGATTAATCCTTTAAATACTGGTTTCATATAAACTTGACACACAAAAAAACAAAACACTTTTTTAAATATATTTTCGGGTCAAAGTTTAGAACCAAAACAGATTTAACTGCATTTGTATATTTTTCTCAGTTTGACTTGTAAACTGAACTATGGTTGTTAAGTCCTCTGGTAAATTGCAGAAATCCTTAACTGTATTTGAAAGAGAAATGAACATTTCCGTTGATCTGTCCACAATGAGCTAAAGGCTCTCTTGGCAAAGTATGAGAAAGAAAATATGAAATGATTTAGGCATAAATATGTAGAAAACAGTGAATACAAATAACGTTCAGCCTGCACAATTTAGTAAACTAGAGGGAAAAGTTTCACATAGCATTCCTTTCTGTGACACAGGCCGTATCCAAGTGTCGACAGAGGGGAATCTGTCCGTGGTCCTGACCAACGTGACCTATAACGACTCTGGAGATTACACCTGTGACCTGTTAGACAGACGAGATAAAGCAAAAGGTCCATGTGTCTTCAGCATCATCCTTAAAGTAGTTGGTAAGTCCCGCTGCTCCTGCAACTAAAGCTGACGAATTACGAAGTCAAATTTAATGCAATGAACAAAAATAATTGAATCCACTTTTACACTTTAGTCTGACTAACCTTATGTGAACACTTATATGTTCACTTTTGTACAGTGATATTACCAGATTATTACATTTGGTGTAAATTACTGTCATTGCTGTGTTTAAGCTGGAGCTAACTGACTACAAAAACATGTGCTTTTTTAAGTTTCAGTTTTTTTTAAAACAACCTTCCCGTACACGAGTACAAAATTGTACTCGCATAAACTGTAATAAAACTGTAACTGTAATTAAAAAAGTAGGTCACAGTTGCAGGTCACGTAGCTTTAGGCTCTTTCTGATTGTTTTCCCTTTGTTTTACAGAAAATGTGACGATTGATGCCAAGCCTGGAGACAATGTGACTTTATTATCCAAACCTGACCTGAACTTGACCTCTTTTGAATGCAAAAAAATGCCTGACTGGGTCCCTCTGTTCAAAGGTGAGACTTTATGCCATGACCTCAGCTGCATGGGGACACTCCACGCAATTTTATTTTTTATTTTTTATTCATATTTTGATATAATGGATTTAGCTCAGAACCTTCCAGAGTCATCACTTAGTTTTGAAGTCCTCCACAGACTGAGCTGAGAACTCTTCGGGTCTTTTATATTAGAGATTTGAATTTTCAACCCTAATCCACCCCCAGCATACAAACTAATATAAAATCTACAAATCTCCTCACGTTTATAGTGTTTTTGTCCTTTCCTTTGTATGAATCACTTAATAGATTCAAAATCTTTCCAAAACTTACAAATATCAATGTTTTGGGGAATTTTAATCCTTTAAATATCGGTTTGTCACACACACAAAACTAATATAAAAATGTTTAGGACCAAAATGGATTTAACTGCATTTATATTTTTCTCAGTTTGACTCTGAATTATAGTTGTAAAGTCCTCTAGTAAATTGCAGATATCACTAACTGTATTTGAAAGAGAAATGATCATTTCCATTGATCTGTCCACAATGAGCAAAACACCATTCTGGCAAAGTATGAGAAAGAAAATATCAAAGGATTTAGGCATAAATAAGTAGGAAATAGTAAGTGCTTTATTTGTCATTGGACAATTGTACAAAGAAATTGAGTTCAGGTGTTTGATACATGTGTGGTGTTTTGATTCCTGTTTTTACAATTTACAATTTAGTAAAATATCATTCTTTCTGTGACAGACCGTGTGTTAGTGTCGAGAGATGGGTCCGTGGTTCTGACCAACGTGACCTATAACGACTCTGGAGTTTACATCTGTGAGCTGGGACCGCTTTGTGTCATAAACATCACCCTTAAAGTAGCTGGTAAGTCCCGCTGCTCCTGCAACATAAAGCCTGATTCACACGGGAAGATTTTAAAAGACTCCCAAAGTTTCCCAAACCTGAGAGACCCCACATATGCCGATAAAAAAAAAATCCCAGTTTTGATCGTACAGTGTGTGGTTTACCTACACAGGCTCCTGTTAGACACTAACCCCATCATTTATTTGCCTTTTCTTATTAAAGGTGGAGCGGGACTTCTTGCTCTGTGGATCTCCATAGCTGTGGTTCTATGTATTTTGTTGATTGTTGGCGTCATCTGTCATCGTAAGAAGATCACAGAGTGTTTCAGAAAGAGGAAACCGAGCGTCCTGAGACCGTCCCACCTGTTCAATATAGCTCTGGCCCTAATGGATTAAATGAATCTGTTACTGTCCCTATTGAAGGAGGAGACTTGGCTCAGAAGAAAGCACTCGCCACATCCACACCTCTCCTGAGTGAATGTGAGTGAGTGGTTAGTGCTGGTGTGAGGGGCCGATGGTGCAGCATGGCAGCCTCACTTCTGTCAGTCTGCCCCGGGGCAGCTGTGGGATTTCTTTACATTGAATGAAGAAATATAGGATGAAGGATGAAAGACCTGAAGAAGAAGAGATTATTAGGGATGCAAAGATTCTCAGTATGATATTGAATATGTTCAATATGACTCGATGAAGGATTGGACATGTGTAGTATTTTCTGGTTTCCCTTTTCAAATGTCTAAGAGTGAAGCACTTGAATATTTTACAGTGCAGCAGATAGTGTCATTCTGTATCAGCGTCACTTTATCAACCACCTGCACTACGACTGTAAACTTTGCACTGCTGACATTTTACTTTCCTATTGTTTATACTTTTAAAGCTTTTTTATTCATTGTAAATAAGATACTAGGGCTGGGACAAAATATCGGATTAGACTTGTGTAGAGTTATATTTTTATGTGAAGTTATGCCTTTTTAGCTATTTAGAAATGTTAACCATAAGTTTGTCCGAGGTGTTCTCTTTACAGGACTCTTTGTTACAGTGGGAAGTTACTGGCCCCGGGGGGTTGTGAGAAATAACAAAGAAATCCTCCCCCAGGAAAAGGAAAACGTGGGGAAGAGAATGAACTCACAAAATGGCCGCGAGGGGCGGAGCCAAATGTCACATGACGGATCGGAAGCCAATGGAACAACGACACGTAGCATAGGCTCAAATGATATGGTGTAAATGCTGTGAAAATGTGACGTAAGCTCTGACTCCTCCCAGAGAGAGAAAGTTTTTCCTTTGGGGACGGGAAAACTAAGCAGTGTGTATTAGGGACTCTTTGGGAAGGAGTGGAGCGCTCTGCTTAGGTGATTTGTATTAGGGAATAAAGTTGTTGTGACTTTAATCTTCCGAATCCTGGTCATCTATCCTGGTATGTCATTATTAGCGGTTAGGGTAGTGTTGACGGCAAAAGCTAACCTTCTTCGCCAGTTTTGAACACGTGGTTGTCCGGAGTCAGGTAATTAGCATCAGGACAAAGAGACGCATTGGAACTAATATTGATTTGCTCTGTAAAGGTAATCGAGGACAACTTAAGAGAAATAACGATTTCTTCATTGGTGCCCCTGGACGTGCTGAAGGAGGAGGTGGTTTTGGTTCGTCAACTAACGGACTGGCGAAGGTCTAGTCTGGTGAAATCTTCGCGGTAGGACTGCCAGGATCTCCCGTCCACGACCACGCAACAGGAGACTTCATGGACGTCCAAATAGATTAAGGTAAGACGACTTTTGATCACTACTACTGTGAGTCTCAAAGTGCGTCTATTGGCTTTTTTCCAAATTTTAGATTACTTTTTAACGAAGTTAACTGTTGAATGGTGAAATCTGTGAATTGATGGTGGACGGGTGAGAGGGAAAAACGTTATTATTAATATCTAAATTACCGAACTAAAATAAAGTTAAATTCTAAAAGTTAGATAAGTGTTCTAGGTTAGAGGCCTTAGGATTGGAAATCCTTAAATAAGGTGTTGTAGGTTTGAGGCCTGGTAAAGAGTTGGTTTGTGTTGTAGGTTTAAGGCCTGGTATAGAGCTACGCGGTGTGTCTTCACTTTAAAAGCCGTAAAAGGTCCGTAGTAGTATCTCCCAGAGACGCGGACGCGCGTCTTAAAATCGAGCGGTCGAAAATAAGATCGTAAGCAGAGTTGGGGGCTGTTTGAAATACTTCGGTTGGAGGCCAAAGGATAAATAAGATCCTTAAATTCTATTAATTGGTGAAATATATAATTTGGTGAATTAATGTTCGGTTTTTTGTAACTATAAAAGTATACGAGGTAAGTTGTAGTCGCGGTAAGTATAATTTGTGTGCAGGGAACAGATAAAAGAAGGTAAGAAAATGTTGGAATTACTTGATTGCGAAGGATGGGTGAAAATGGTAAGTGAAGCGTCACCTCTTTTGAAAAGATGGCGGGAAAAGCCCTGAACAAAGCAGTCGAGGCCTGTGCACAAGGATTCAGAGAACAAAAGAGAGACCCAAAGGCTCCACAAACACTGGAGTTCTTTTGCGGGGTGTTGACTGCAACTGTGGAGGCCTGCACGATGGAACTGCGGGAGGAGGAAAAGTTAAAGAAGAACAGCGGACTTTCGAAAAGTGAGAAGAAATTGCTGGAACTCACAATCAGTAAGTATTACAAGCTGGGAAAACGAATCGAACCTATCCTGGAGCTGGCAACAGCGCACTGGATGAAATACGAAAAGATTTTTTCCCCCACTTCGGGGGCGGGACCCGAAAGCCCCTCCCAAGAGGAGGAGCTCCCGCCTTGGCCCCGACGGCCCCTCCTCCATACGAGAAGGGAAGAGAGTCAAGCTCCACCCTATACCCGCAGCTAACTGTCCATGGAGTGGTGGATGTGGATGTGGCAGCCTCAAACTCGTTATCAGTGGAGGAGCATGATAAGGTAAGGACTTTAATAACCCGCTCTTACACTGATAACAAACCTGCACCAAGGGATGCAAGTGGACAATTGTGGGGGATTAAAGTGATCGAACAAACGGGAAAATACGCTCAGGACACAATGGACGCCATTAATGCGCTGAAGAAAAACTCACAGGCGCAGACGCAGCAGGCAACAGAAGAATACCAAAAGGCCCAACAAGAACTACTGGATAAATTTGATGCAGAAAAAGAAGAAGAAAGGCCGAGGTTCACGAACTAACCGAAAGAATACAGGAACTCGCGCTTAAGGCAACCGAGGCCTACCAGGCTCCGGTGGTGAAACAAAAGAAGAAGTCATCTGAAAAGATTCCCTTTTTTCCTGTATCGGATGATAGCGAGGAAGAAGGCCGCTGTAAGGCCAAGGGGGAGTCATATCAAACATATGATGAATTAAGCGCGCTATACACTGAAAAAAGAGGCGCTTTGGATCGCCTAACTAAACTTAAGAAAAGAGACGATGAGAGAGAGGTGGACTGGAAGGAGAGGCTGCGACAGGCAAATAAGGACGTATTGGACCTACAGGTGGCAATCGAGAAAAAGACTAAGGAACTGGCTAACCTCTCCAAAGGAGCCACATATCTAGGTAATTATCCTCTTATTCCAACGGGACCCCAGCAGTTCAAGGGGGCCGGTCCCAGTGGCCTATAAGCCACTGAGTAGTATCGAATTACAACACCTTAGGGACACATTACCCCCCTACAAGAAGGGGGTAAAAAATGGTTCCGCACAATACAGCTACAATGCGCTAACGCGCAGCTGGCGGTTGGAGATATTAAGGGCCTGGTGTCCGCATGTGCAGCCCCTCACGCTGTAAGCCACCTACTGAGAACCGCAAACCTGCACAACGTGCAGGTACATGAACCCTTTGATCCCCTGGCAGAGAATTTCTTGACAGTGTTGGATCTTATGTATCCACCACCATCCCCACAACCTCCCACATTCCCATCATTTGTACGGGCACATGCCCTACTCAATTTCTGGATAAGTGTATCCAATTATACATTGCATCCATGCATGTACACCCGTACAGACACCCCCAGACATCCTGTCTGTTCCTCCAGAACGTGCTGGACGTTCTTCCAGAACCAATTAAGACCAGTCTGACCAAAGTCCCAGGACTGACCTCAGACGCAAACACATTTCTGACTCATTTTAAACACCACGCAGAAATTTTTAATAAAAACACCGTGATAGACAAAGTAACATTGAAATCATGCAGGAAGAGCTGCTAAAGAGCCAGCTTAATCAAACACGGCAGCAAATTACGGCTGCAAGAAAAGAAAATAACAATAAAAAGACACAAATGGTGGCAACAACACCCACACCCTGACACCTGTCCCTACACAAGCAAGCGTCTTATACGCCTCCCAAGACCAGCCTTAAGGCCACTATCTCAAATGCACACGCATGTACACGGCCAAGGTAGGGGTAAAGGTAACACTAGGGACGGTCTAGGGGCAGGGGATTCGGAGGAACGGGCTATGGGGCTACTGGAGCTGGAAGGGCCAAGACCAGGGCTGTTTTAACTGTGGGGCTGGATCATTGGTCAAGAGACTGCAACCAAGGTGGCAACAGGAGGGCTGCTTTCACTGTGGGGGCTGGATCATTGGTCAAGAGACTGTACCCGAGGTGGCAACAGGCGGCCTGCTTTAACTGTGGGGACCCCAGTCATTGGTCTAGGGATTGCCCAACCCACCTGCTCGTGTGCCTATGGGGAGCACGCGGGGCACCGCGGCTCCGATATCCAACAGGGGGACCTAGCCGTTTTGGACCAGCCCCGTGGAATCGTGGAGGCGGAGGTGGCAACTATCCAGTATATGACACTCATGGTTGCCTCCCTACGGCCAAGATACTTCTGCTAGGGGTGCCCAGTGAGTCCTGGACCCACCCCAGAACCATTTGTCCCTGTAGAGGTGGGTGGGGAAACGTTGCTGATGCTCGTGGATACAGGAGCCACTCATTCCACGACTAGAAAGCAACACCAAATATGCTAAGTGACAAAAGCATCAATCTTTCAGGACTCACGGGAAAGGCAACCCCTCTACGCATGACCAAAGAACTGACTCTTAAACTGGCTGGACAGACTTTCAATCGTCATTGATCTATTCACCACAGACTCGGTGAATCTGCTGGGTCGAGACATTCTACAAGCTACAGTGCTGTTATCAACTGTTCCCCTGACGCCATGTATCTCACATGGCCAAACGGATATTCCATCGCCTGTACACCGGCACGATCACATGGACTTTATGTTTTCGAGAAGAACACATGGACGAAGGAGTGTCCATTTATTGGCTACTCCTCGAGCCAGGGACTCCTGAAATGACTGGACTCTACGCAAAATGCTTGAATGGAAACCCTGGTTCACTATGCTCCACCATATGCCCTCCAAAAGATCCACTGCACTGCACCCTCTTCTATGACAGAAATGCTGACGCCCAATATCAGTTGGCTTTGATAGTGAGGTTAAGGGTAATACCTATAATATCACATCCACACATTTCTATGTACACAAATCAGGTGTTGTTGCCCAGTTGTTCTACCAGACATATCAAATGCTTCTACAAAAGAGACACTTTAACTGACCCACACGTGTCACTATTTTTGGCCTGGCCATGAGGCCAGGGAGTTGGGTCCCTAACACATAAACTTAACAATGTTCTGGACTGGGAGCAGACTGGAATGGATGGGGTAATGTACAGTTCTAGTACACAGGCATACAAGTGACATAGCATAGCAAAAGATGAAAACGTGCCGAGGAAGAGATCCCTTTTCTTGCGGTCTCTATGCCGGGGTTGAACCGACCATGAAGTGCGGCGGACATGTACACGCTCCAGAAGATCTTTAGTGGGCGAGCATCGGACACTCGTCGATGCACAAGATGGACACGGTATATCGGAAGTGGGTTAATCCGGAGTTTCCGTGTCTATAAGTTCCCACAAAATCTTCCTCGCATACAGACAAACAACGGCGAGGCATATAACCCCCACCTAAAAGATCTTATGGAAGCTGGGGTATCTATAACTTTCTGATTCCCATTTGATACTCCTTTGAACCAGTCCCAAAACTGATGGACCTTATAGACCTGCAATGACTCCGAAGAAAGTGAACGAGGTCACCATACACACTTTCGCCCTGTTCCAAGACCACTCACAAATGTCCTCGATCTTGACACCTGAAATAAAACTTTCAGTCAATGACTAAAAACTGGCAATGATTCACCATCCCTTTGGAGAATTAGTACTAATTTGAATTACTATGGGAGTAAAACTCTCGTACAACGTGCTACTCCAAGGCATAATGGAACTCCCTGGATCTTCAATAAGTTTTGCGAAGGATGTTGTCCATCCGATCGAATCCTTTCCGGATGCATTGTGTCCAGTACATGTGATGACAGTTTTGATTGGTAGCAAAAAGTGCTAAAGATGTCTAGATGTTGAACGGCCGCAGGCCTGCACTTATCTAGAATGTCGCTTAAACTCTCAAAACGAAGCATAACAATGTGCCGATCAACAAGTGTCTTTCGCGGGAAAGTTATCTCGAGCTGTCAATACCCCAACTGCACCAGATTGCAGCATTTCATCGGCCCAGCCGTCCGACCGGATACTGTCCCTTCTCTCCTTTTTGGGTTGGGCGACTACTCCAGCACACCATTTATGGAACTACACAGGGTAAGACGCCCCATGCGAGATATTATCCGTCGCAAGCCGGGTTCGAGGATCTCCAGCTCTCTTGTCTTGACGGAGGAGCTGATTAAGCCTTGATAATCTGAAGCAGCAATTGCTTCCTGTGCTGAACCCAAACTATCCCGCGACTTATAAGTAAGTCTTTTATCATTCTAACACACATTACTAACTCTTAGACATTGCACGGTCTGTGCAGAAAGGAAGCAAGTGTCAACGCAATAATCATAATCTATTGCATCCACCTGTTGAGATCCCAATCTAAAATCCCCTGACTGTTAGCATTGTTTCTGTACATTGGCATTCTTATGAGAAATTTGTGCCCATTGTAGTATGAGGGCTATACAATGGTGGTGCTATACACTCTCGATCGGTGTAGCTTATGTTCAATCAAACTTAATTGCGCCATAAATCCTCAGCGAAAATAAACTTGCTAAGGAGTGAACCTGCCCCGAACATAACTTTGCAGCCGATGATGCTCACAAACGCTTCGCAGGATGACCTTACTGGCTATCTAAGCATTGCTTGTGCAGCGTCCTTCTTCTCAATGCTTCCAAGCTTCGGATTACGGCTGGACCATCTGATGACCAACCATTTACCAGACTCTCGCTTACTTTTCATGATGGCACGTCATAGGCTCACGTACGCGTCGCCTGTCCAAGCGGGCGGCAGTTGATTTTAACTCTCGCCACCGTACACTAACTCGCAACTGTTACAGACTGAGCCACCTTGGTGGCTCCATACCGCCCAGTCGAGTTGATGCTTGAAGTTGCTTTTTGGAGGTTGCTTCAAGGAATCAGGATCACGTATCTACACGATCAGCTTTATGGTGTGGCTAGGGCTTGACTGTCGTCCCTGGAAAAGAAACGCTTCGTTACCACTGCTAAGGGCATCTACTATAGCCCATAAAGAAACTTTGCGAGAACAATGGATGACTGTCTGTTGCTCAGCTGCGGTGGCGTGTGAGGTTCGGGGCATTCAAACAGGGACTTGACTGTCCATTGGCAACAGCGGCGCGCGGAGTGTGCGGCCAACGTGGCTTGGTAGTTACCATTTTGATTCTCCATTGATGGAGACTGGATCCTAATGTTAGTTGAAAAACATTCAAATCTTCTAATTTTGGAAATTCTTTACAGTTGACTCTGATGGTGGGTTTCAAACATTACTAATATGAAGGATCATGAGTTTCACGGCAATCGACTCCAGTCATCTTTCTGGCAGCCCTGGAAGGTGAATTGGGAACCTTACGGAGAACCTTGCGACCGGAAAGGGACACATTCTTACAGATTTTCATTAAACACCTTTTGAAGCCTTCTTGGACTAGGCTCCGTTCTTTCAGCGACTCTGACAGTACCACTGACTGTCCTTCAATCATAAAAAATTACGACGCGACTTTGGTTACAACATCAGCTCTGTGCTGATCGCCTATAAGATGATGTTGTGACGTGGCCCTCAATGGCCTGCCTCTTTTTTGACCCATCCATGGAACAAAGCGTTTCTGGAAGAATTGATTGGCGTTAATCACCTTGGCCCGAAGGCTTATGTCCCGGATTATGGAACAATTACTATTTCTATAAGACACCCTATGTACTTTGCAGACTTTGTCTCGTGATGCCAGGTGCGTATCAGTTTATCCACACCCCGAATCATCACAAGTGCGGGACGCCGATGAAAACGGGCGTTATCCCTGTGAATGTAATCCAGATATGACTTTAACAAAACCATGCTACCACCACACAAGATAAGCGTTTCTTCGCTATTGTATAACGTTTCTGGATGGCCGAAGCGTATCTTTTCCCTGTAAAGGAGAACTCAGCTGAATTGATGCTGTATTGTTTGAAGAATGTTTCCTATTTTGTACCTCGATTACATTAGTGATCATTTACATTCACTTCCTGCACATATGTTAAGACTCTTTGCTCCTTCTTGGAATTAACAAATCATATCTTCCATTGCTACCTCAAAGCAACCTAATCGTAGAAAAGATGAACAGATACCTAAAATATGTCTGCTAAATGTTGCGAGAAAACCCCAAAAGCTACATTTGTATTCTACTTACTCGATTGCTTGCTTCATCTTAGATCTACTTAATAACACACTAATCAGCTCCCTCTTGAACTACTTTCGTAGGCCATTCAGCACCGGGCCGCTGAAATCTAACTGCAGCGCCCCTGCCTGAGGTCATTAATATTTCCAGTTCAGACCGTATTTGAGGCTCTCGCAATCAACTTTTGAAAGAACTAACACCTATTGTGACAAACAATAACAATGTTTCTACTCAGCAGCTAAGCATTCTACCATGCAATGTCTACATAAAGCACCACAATGACACGCTGGGACGACTCAAGATATTAACCTTTTGAAGTGACCCAAAGGACTGCACTGCCGTTAAGGTTGCGGGGCGTGATAACTGGTACCATTGGTCACACTTGAACCCTGTTCGGAAGAAATCAGGCTTACACTGGACTTGATACACATCCAGACATTGACGAAGGCGCGACCAGATATGAGTGGTCGAAAGCACCGACCGTAAATGGGAGGAACACCAACCTTCCAACCAGAACGGTCACAAAGACATCAAAAAAGACTAAAATTGAACTTAAGGCCTGCAGGTCTTGAAACCCAGGATCCTTTAAGGTGTCGAACTATGTGTGTGGGGCCTATTTGTCTTTGCTTGCTCATTAATACCAACAGTCATGATAATAGATTGACCTCTATAGTTGTGAGGGACGAGTCAGAGGACATCCAGTTTAAAAGATTGAAATTGCCCTTTAGAAGTAAGTGCAAAAATGTAGGTAAACACCGAAGAAATCGATTATCTACTGCAACGATAGGCAGGCTTATATGTGTTGGAAAAAATGAGAGGTGCCGTGCCGGACCAACACACCCTAGACTTGGATCACTCATTGTACAGAAAATGCGATAAAAACGTGGGAAAAAAGAAGGAAACGAAAAAATGACTGTTGTTTGAAATTTCAAATTATGATGTACACTACAATGTTGTTCCATCAGAAGGAGAAATGGTTAAAGAATCGACGGGTATACAGGGGTCATGAACCAGGAGGAAAATAAAATGGGTAAAATTAGCCAGCACACAGCCAGGTAACTAACTAACCACGCCTGTTTGGGTGTCCTTCAGGCCCCACCATGCTGCGGACGTGCCATTCTAACTATTGTCCAAGCCTATTTCCGCATCTGACTCATGCCTTATGCCTGTTATATGCACTCATCAGTCGACCGAGGTACCGTACGTCCCTCCCGCGGTGTAATTTATACAAAGTATGCCAATCATTCGACATGAACTAACAGCCCGTGATTGGACATTACAGGACCAATGATAACCTGAAAATGCCCTGCAATTAGCGAAGGCATCAACACAATATTTAAGAATAGCTCGGTTGCGCTTCTATGTTTAAGCTAGAATGCAGGAGAAGCGGCTGACTGGGCTAGTGGGCTTAAACAGCCTAGTTCAACTGCCGGGTGCAGGGCCCTTACTAACACGAGTAACTTGGCACCTAAGGAGTGGCGTAAACTTCATTAGTGAGTTATGAATACACTGAACTAAAGTGTAGCGACTGTATGTCATAGGGCAACGGTGGCCTCTGAATCATACCACATGGACCAAGTTAGTACAAAAGACCCTAACTGTACTCTCACCATGAGCCCGCCCCACGGAGGGGGATTCACCCACCCGAAAGTTGAACGTTTTGTTGGTGGAAATAATAGTTATGCTACCCCTTCACCGTAATTGTGCGACTCAGTTACCCTAAGAATCGACTAAAGCCCCCCTCATCCCATAGTTAGCAGACATTTAAGCAAAAAGCATTACCAAAATAGAGCACAATCCAAGCCTACATAAACATGGCATGGGTAAGGAGAGCAATGCTGAAGGGTGGGGGACCGCACCCTCGGTCAATCTTACGTCCCCTTTTCTGATAACGCGTGGTCGTAAAGGCCCCTGTTCCGGAGATGGAGTGGGATTGCTCGCCACTCTGGTGTCCCTATTGATCGGTCTGTGGCGGCCCTCCATGCAGCGTCAAATGCAGCGTATGCGTGGGATCCTGGAGGACCTAACTGAAGGTAATAGATTGGTTCTGTCTTGAACAAATGGACGGAGTCCAGAATCTAAGGAGTGGTGCCTGGTGGCTTATGCAAAGAATAGGCGAGTGGCGTTAGACGCCACTGCTGATCCATGAACACCGGTATGGGTATGTGCGCAACATGCCGGCATACCACGCTGACAAATATCCCTGATGAACTGCAATGGACGCATTAGAATAGATGTAAAGGAAATCAAGACTTTCTCGAGTAATCAAGAAGACCAGGAAGTCCGCAGTAAAGGACCTCGCTAAATTGGTTTAATTCCAGGTTCCAGCATCATATCCTTCAAAGGTGGATCTCATTTTATATAGAAATTAGTACTTTTGTTGTTGTATTTGTTAGTTCTTGGTGTGCCTCTCCATTCGCATCAGCCATGAGTCTCCAGGCTCTGGTTCCACTGGGGCATTTATATGGTGAGTTTGTGCGCCCCGGGGGACACGGAGCTCGGGCCACGGGAACGTCTGAAGGGGTGTTTCCTAATCTGTACTTGAGAAGAGTACAGGAGCTCTTGAATATGAAAGACCCAACAACCCACCGAATAGCGGAAGAGGACAACGTGTAGTGGAGTTGTATCTAAACAACACTATAGTGTTCGTGGTTTGTCTGATGCGTTGGTTGCAGACATGTTATTTTGATCACCCATCAGGAACAGTTCCAGAGGAAAGAACAAATGAACAATGTATTTGTCGAACATGGATGCAAAATCTAACTTTCGTATCGAAGAGATTTAACACTGATAGTATTAATACCGGAAGGGCAGAGGGAGAAAATTATGAAACCTACTCAGCACGCTGGTTGATAAGCGCATGAAAAGTAGAACATTTATTTGTATATATACTGTTGGAAATTGTACTCGATTTTGCTACAGCTCTACCTTTTGTGAACTTAAAAAACTATAAATGGGATAATTGACCTCTATCTGAGCAGTCACAACGCTGTTAGAGTTATATGTATGTGGAAGTTATGCCTTTTTTAACTATCAATAAGTGTTAACTAACAGTATTGGTCCCAGGTGTTATTTATAAGCGACTCTTTGTTACAATGGAAAGTTACAGCCCCGGGGGTTTGAGAAAAACAAAGAAATCTTCCCCCAGGAAAAAAACGTGGGGAAGAGAATGAACTCACAAAAATGCGCCGCGAGGGGCGGAGCCAACGTCACATGACGGATCGGAAAGCCAATGGAACAACGACACGTAGCATAG
>VHKM01000296.1:0-75918 GCA_007210695.1 Neogobius melanostomus | reverse complement strand
TTTAAAAAGTTTACTAACCCCTTTCAGACCTCAGCCTGAGAGCATTCTAAAATTTGAAAATCTCAACAGAAAAGGGGGGCGTTGGCCTTGGAGGACTAAGGCGCGGGCGAGGGGGAGATGGAGGGGGTCTGGGTCTGGTGATGACGCCTGAGTCATCGACTGTTGACGGCACACCTGCAGCGCTTCTCATAAAACAGTCCGAGATGGAGTTCCAGCGAGCTAGCAGTTGTTTAGCAACATGTTCCACTGGACAACTCTACGAGGCTCTCTCGTACACAGGAGAAATATCAATGACAGACAGAGGCCTTGTACCGTGAGACTGCGTCTAGGCCTGGGTTTTTATTAAGAGGATCCTCTGTCATTTACAAAGCTAGCGCTTAGGCATTGAAGACTCGATTCGTGTTAGCAAGCGCAGCGTAAGGCAGCGAACTCCTTCAGAATTTACATATTTAGATGTAGACTTTTTGCCTGTAGTCTATGTAAAGCATGGGGAGATGTATCTCAGTGTCCTCAGAAATGTGTGAGGTATAGAGACGTGACTATATGTAACAAAGCTTTTATTTTATTTTCTTAACTAGCAAATGTTAACAATCACAAAATATATATCTTAATATCGGTTGTCATTAAAGAAGTACAGAATCATCCAGGTCATGTTTATCTAAAGGCTTGACTAGATTGTACTTGTGGACCCAAAGACCAGTTATCCCCCCAAGTAAATAGCCCAGAAGTAATTTCTATTACTAATTTTTAAGGTTTAACCAATGTAACAGTTAACTACTACCACTGGAATGATCACTCTGAAGAGTAAAGGCTATAATAACAGTCTAATCTTTATGCTTAGTTGAATGATGAAAAATTAGAAAATTATGATCTTAATTTTTTAGTACGCAGTTTTCTTCATTGTACTTACTGGCGTTACAAAACAATTCCCCATTGAGGCACTGTCAGACAGTCAATTTCACTTGATGGTATGCTGCACTCCATTCACTTGTCTACAATAGATGTTTGCAATAACAAATACATACAATGTCAAACTACCGTTTTATCCTTAATTTACAGAATCAGGAGAACTAACACATTGAATTTAAAATTTCTCATGTGGCTCCGATCATTCAGTAACTTTTATATATAAAAAAAGAACCTTCAAAAAACATTAAGCCGTAAAGCGAAAATTCTTTGCAACCACAGCTGAGCTACAGGATGCTTGATAACCAAGTAGCAGTGCTCATGTACAGTAAGCGTCTGCATGCATACAAGCAGGTCTTTCTTCATATCCACTATAATAATTATCTCACCACTAAGTTTACAGCTTCTAAGACAATAAGTGGTGCTGCGATACATCCTGTGACATAATCTGATAGAACAATAAAGCTCATTTTTTCTCTGGTGCTGATCAGTGCCCACAATAAAATCTTGGCATGGAACATTGATTTCATCTTTATTATGTTGTCCAGTGCACGTCACTTATAGAATTCTTCATATTCAACGTTTACTCCATCGTCATATTGTGGTTGCTACTGGTCTTGGCCAATGTGCCTCCATTTTCAGAAAGTCCTCTTTCTTTTGCCCAACAGAGCAGGTCGTGAATATGGAATCAAAATGTAAAAAACAAAAGAACACATAATTACTTTTAAGGGTAGTAATTTGTGTAGTCTGTCTCATCCATATACTGAACCAATGCATCGCTGTGTGATTCGTAACATACAGCGGACATGAAGAATGGTTGCATGGCCATTTTCTTCCACCTTGACCTGCTATGGACAAGAAAAATATTAAGATCTGCATACATTTTGCGTGCAGGATGTGTTAGCATCATTCTATTTATCATTTAAATATAGTCCATTAACTAAGGCAAACAATAGAACTAATACTACTGGGGGTAATGCCAGCTTCTTGTTTGTTAATCCTTACTTATTCTACATTTGCTAAACTAGCTTTATACTTCACGCAATTATACAAAAATAGTCAACTTAACTAAATGTCATGCATACAGATTTGTTGCTCACCTTATTCCTCTTGAAAATCTGACCTGTGCTGCCCCACAGCCTCCTGTTGTCTGCCTCTATCCATATTGTGCACAGAGTGGTCAGGCACAGGCATTTTTCTGGAATGAAATCCTGATCAAGAGCGGATCCTCCACCCAATTTTCAAAGAGCAGTGCCATTCAGCTTGTTCTATATAGACGCGTAAGCAAAGAAATAGCGTTGTCCTCACGACTAAGCGTTGAAGCTAATTTTTAAATGTGACATTACCAGGAGGTAAGTTTTGTCTTCATAGGCTCTCACGGTGGTAGTCTCCGTGTTGTACTTGGGTACCAACAATTGGGCAGATCTAGCACACACCTCTAAAGTCGTTGCGTGAGACCTTATTGCGTTCTCATTATAAGTAATGCAGCAACTGCAACCTGGAAAACCCCCCCAAAAAAAAAAAAAAAAAAAAATAATATATATATATATATATTATATATATATACACACACAGAACATAAAAATGTGAATACTTTCTTTAGGCATTACCGAGCAAACATTCCTTTGAAGGAGAAACCCACACTTTTGGGGAGAATCTGATAATCAGACTGTGGAAGGCCTCAAGTGTTGATGTGTGGTACACTGGACTTATTTTCTCCACATCCTTGACAAAGCGCGGAGCCAATAAAATGTCTGTGAGTCTCTCACACGCTGCTGTGCCTACAGAGCAAAGCATTTTATAGAATGACATTTAGAATGACAATGCTAACCGTAAATCTATGAAATGTACATAAAATACAATGACTAAAGGGCCAGTATTACTGTTAACACATATCGCTATACTTACTTGGTTTGAGCCACACTCTTGACCCTTCCCAAACCAGAGGCCCGTGTAGGCACTGAGGGAACAGGCATTATCATGGGTGTGGATATCTGCATGTGTTTGGCCACAGATGTCCACTTGGCAACAGCCTCTTGTCCCGAGGAGGAGGTAGACGCTGACCAATAGAGGTGGTTTACCACACTTTTCCTCCACAGGCACACATCTTGGGTGCTCTTTCTCTTTCCCAGCTCATCAACTTTCTTCCCAATTCCTAGGTATTAAAATATATATTTACTAAATGCACATAATCATAACATACACAGCATTCCCAAAATGCATACCCTTTCCATGTGCCATGGGTCAAAGTAGTGACAGATTTCCTTTCTTTCCTCCCTTAAAAACTTTGAACGCCTGTGTGTCGGTCCGTCACAAATGCCTCCACACTGGACACCTCTTCTTTAAGCATCGTCAGACTCCGCACCAAACCCTCCTTCTCCATGCGCACACTGTTTCCAACCTCGTTACTCTAATAAGAAAAAAAAGAATTTTGTTATAATGCAGCGTTATCCCAAATAAATATTGAACTTTTCATTGTATTGTATTACCTGGACTAGTTGACATCCATGACTTTGTTACTTGTTAGATTCATCATCGTGTAACTGCCATACTTGGCTGAATGTCCTACACAAATGGAAGTTGTACATTAGCTGACTTTATTAATACTTTAGATAAATGTTTATGAAATTTATTTACCAGGTGAATCAGCCCGCATGTCCCCGCCCAGAGTAACAGAGCCGCTTTCAAGAGCCTCCCTGATGAGGTCATCTTGCTCCAGCTTCCACTGCCAGTTGACCGTAGGGATGAGGAACTTTGCTTGATGCCTGTAAAAGCATTGCTCCGACAGTCCCTGAATATTGAAGGCCCATAGGAACTATAAAATGAAAACAAATGTTAACTGATAATAGATGGGAACATAATCCAAACAAAATAATTACTGTACCTTTGAAATCTGGCTAAATGATGAGCCGGTGAACAGCACAGCAGCACAGAGCTGCAGGTTTCCAGCTGGGATGTTGTTCACCATAGGCTGACTGGACCACTGATTGGTGAACTCACAGCGAGGACATTGTTGACTGACCCGGAGCAGTGTGCCGATTGTCATCGTGTCCACAATACAACGACCAGTGCAGACAGGACATCGTCTGAACAGCTCCAGCAGTTGGTCCTCATGAACAATATATTTTTTGTCCTTGTGTGGAGGGACCTCAGCGGGAATGCTGTATAAAAGAAAGAGGCATATTTCATCCCTCAAAATCTAGGATGCTGTATATATATTTTATAATATATATTACACAAGGTAGATTTCCTTTTTACCTTGAACAGTTCACAGTGCTGGCACTGTGATCTATATGAAGCTGGGGTCCAGATGCTGACACCTCCCACCTGTTCCTTTTGAAGAATTTACTTATTCTAGATGTGCTGCCCACGGATACATTTTAATAACAAATACATCTTAATGCCTGTTGCTTGTAAGTTTTACCGTATCCGGACAGCACTGCGTATCCATGACTGGAGAGGAGTTCAGATGCATCGTCAACACTAAGCGATCAGCTAATTAACACATACCAGTTATAAAGATGACCAAGATTCAGGAGATTAAATTACGAAGATTTATTCCCTAACAATTCATCTAACACATAGTTCCGCTTCCCCATTTCCTAACCAGTTCTCCTTCCCCATAGAAGAGAGACTGACTGCTTTTCCCTCCCGGGGCAGCCGAGCAAACGTCACATTTTCCCATCATGCCTTAGACTACGTGTCGTTGTTTCCATTGGTCCCAAGCCGTCATGTGACGTTTGGCTCCGCCCTTCGCGGCCATTTTATGAGATTGTGTGTTAGAGACGGTTTTCCTGTCATTTTAAAACATTTGTACAAACTTTTGATTAACATTTCTAAATAGCTAAAAGGCATAACTTCACATAAATATTATATCTCTTCATACCCCCTTCTGATCTTATCAGAGATCATTTAAACCATAATATTTTTAGTTCACAAAAGTACAGCTCAACCAGCCGCTCGGTGGTTTCAAATCTTCTCTTCCCAGGTATAACTTCCGCTTATTAGTCTTTCCAGGCGGAACTTGGGTGGTTTGTAGTCCATGTCGATGATACATTTTGACTTTTCCTTCCCCTGGTCCAGGTCGTTCCATTCATAGTTCAAGGCTCGCTGTACTCCTTTCAAGTACAGGCTGGGACCGCCCCTTCTGGCGTTTCACTTGTCCCGAACTCAGTGTCCCCCTGGGTCGCCCCACTCCTTGTATAGATGCCCCAGTGGAACCAGGAGTAAGGACAACCATCCAGCAGATTACAATCAACACAGTGTCATATTACCCTTAAAGCCTATAACAAAACATATATAAAATAGCCAACAATCATCCTTCAACGTCTCTTAATATATCGCAATCAAACTGAATATTTATCATGAAATTACAGTTACAGATGAAATGTTCTTGAGCTAGTCATTGGTTGTTGTTGCCTCTGTCGTGCAGCTTCAGCGTCTGGGCTATAGAATTATACTCATCACTGGGGTGTTTTTATTTGGTGTGTTTTGTTTTGCACCTTTAATCATTTTTAATCATTTGGGTCAACTATTCTCATAATTACAACCACTTACTTGCACCCACAGAGGCAAGGAACCAAACAGAGTTCTGTAACAGAAACACAAAGAACAGACATTAAAAAAGTTACAAAGAAAAATTCTCATCAAGATCGCTCACCGTGAGCCGGAGGACAACCATGCCAGCTAATTTTAAAATATTGCTGTACTCAATTTTAACTATTTAATTGATTTATCTGTTGGAATGTTGTTGTCAATTGTATCTGAAAATTCAGGGATATAAGCACACAGGTTTCATTAATCCTAAATTTGTAGAGAATAAACTCCTTTTTAGCTTCTGGTTTTCCACATTTGCACAATTCTGTGTGCGCATCACAGAACTGCAACAAATGCTGCAAACAGAGCATTATAAAATGTATCTATATCTGAAACGTATGTCTTATATCATAGTTTGCCATAAAATTTTAGATATATTTACCATATTTGCGTTTGTTTTTTTCCCATACCCAAAATAAGCCAAATTATAATCGTCCCATAATTAACACCCCCTCTTGGACTGAGAAAAACTCAGTCCAACCAAAAAGCATTGTAAACATGTAAAAACAACCTTCCATAGATTAGACCTCTATCCTTTATCCGGAAACACAGCAAACCAGCTCGAAAGTTCACTGGAGATTAATACTTGCGGCATCTGCAAAAACTAACACAATACATATATCAACACAAAAGAAAAAATGAATAAAAACTAATAAATGTTAGGGCAAGTCCATGGAGATTCTATTTGGTTTTACTGAGTCCCTGTGGTTCAACAGGGCGAGTGATAGGTTTGGGACCACTCGTCTGGTTCTTTGGGACCATGGCAACATCGTACACACTAAAAAATGCTGGGTTATTTTAACAACCCAACTGCTGGGTTATGGCTGTTGGGTCATTTTGTTGGGTTATTTTCATAGAGTTGGGTTGATTTTTTCCTACCCAGCAGGTTGGGTCAAAACCACTGAGCTCAACTGTCAGCAGCGGCCATTACTGCTCCTCCACCTCCTCCGATTGAAACTGCTCATAAAGGTATTTATACATGTTTTTATTTGATTACTCTGTCATAAAGAGTCAGTATTTATCCAAATGAAACTGATTAGGCACAAATAATTAATCAATTTGGTTTGGCTTTGTGTTTTCCTAACACCTTGTTAGCATCTGTCATAGAAGAGAAAGGGTTAAAGTCACGTCTTTTGGACGAGCTGTAGCTAAAAACGATTCGACACAGAGGTGTGTAGTTAAATAATCCTGACAGAGGACACTTCACTCTCTGTCCCAGTTTTTATTTCGTGTTGATAGGACAAGTATTGACTGAAATAATGAGGGCTAAAGGTAGTTAAATAATCGGTTATGATATCCTATTTAATATAATGTGCGCGACAACCGTTAGCTAATGCTAACGCTAATGCTAACGCGAACTCTTTCTTAAACTGTTTGTCAGTGTCTTATCTCTGCTGTTGTTTCTTACATAATGCCTTTAGTAATTTAATATGGTTAAAGGGATGAGGAGATGCAGCAGCAGTAGAGGAGAGAAGGAGAGGCTCAGATATGGGAGAAACAGAGAAAAGTGTTAACAGTTTTCAGTTAGGATATTTTAAAGCCTCTGTCCTGTGTGTTTCAGATCAACTTTACCCTCTCCATGTGGGACCTCCAGAGCTGATAAATGCCACTAAAGCTTTACAGGTAAGCAGCAGTTTTATAATGATCAGAAATGTTTTATTCTCTGTTTAATTCATTTGCTAAATACAAACTTGTGTTAATGGGTGTCCTACAGAAAACAAACTCTCCTGAGCTCATCCAACAGCTCTGTCTGTCTGAAGATCATCATCTGCATCACTGGACACCAGTCCCAGTAACTGCAGTATATTTTTTACAAAATATATAACATGACCCTTTATAGTTTTAGACCAAACACAAATGTAATGTTTCTCTTCCAGTGGAATCTTCAGCTCAGTGGAAGTGTCCGCCTGCCTCTGAGACGATGCCTCTGTTACTTCACCAAGGTAAGGTCTTATATTATACTGTCACTGTCTTATGGGAAGGTTGGTGTCCCTGGTGGAGTAATGGTTACCAGGTATTGGATTTCATCTGACAATGTCTCTCTTTATTTCCACAGTGGTCTCTGCTGCTGTAGACTGCAGTGTCCTCAGCCCTGTCCCTGCTCTGTCTCCTGCTGCAGTGTCCCCAGCCCTGTCTCCTGCTCTGTCTCCTGCTGCAGTGTCCCCAGCCCTGTCTCCTGCTTCAGACTGAACTTTCCCAGCCCTGTCCCTGCTGTGACTGAACTGTCCACAGCCCTGTCTCTGACTCTGAAAAAGGACCACTTCACCAAAATACAGCAAGTACAATATGGACAATGGGGGACTTTCCTTAGGCTTGTTAACAACCAAATTAATTATTTGCTGCTGATGATGTTGTGTTAAACAATTATGTTCTGCTTTTGTAAGAAATAAAGTTTCTAAAACAGCACTGGGGTGATCATCATTGGGTAAAATTAAGAATAAACAACCCAACGGTGGGTTAAAAATATTAACCCAACTGTTGGGTTAAAAATAATAACCCAACAGTTGGGTCAAAATAACCCAACGCTGGGTCGGACCAACTTTGACCCAACATTGGGTTAAAAGTTGGGTTACTTTTAACCCAGCATTTTTTAGTGTGTATTAGGTCCAGTCCATAACTCCAGAAACGATCAGACCCACTCTGTTCAGTCCAATTCCGGCCCAGATTCAGGCAAGGTTGGCAAGGAGCATTTTCCGCAGCTCCCGGGAATGACAGCAGAGACTTCAGATTCTGGGTGAATAAACTTAAAAACTAAATCAGTAAACCTAGTTCCGATATAACATACAATCTTGTCAAAATCAGGGTCCTCTTTAGTCCCATGAGTAAAGAGGAGCCGGATCCAGGCATCAATCGGCCAGTAAAAAAACTCATAAGAGTAACCTGTTGGTCTGCTCACGGATTGAACACCGAGAGCAGAGCAAGAGTAAGGGCCACAGCCCCCTTCATTTCAGTCTAAGACCATTTAGTCAGTTTATAATTATAGAGTTCTATTACTCCAACATAACAATGCCCTCTAAGGCTTCACATTTACATTTTGTATTGAGGTATTCTAATCTTTTAATTTAGTTGTAATTTTAAAGATAATTGATTAAGTAGTAAATAAGCCAGCATCATCAGGTCTTAAGGACCACTATATTTGATGCATTTAAAAAATGTTCAGTTAAGTGAAAATGATTCTCCACCATTGTGTCGTGGAATGAATTGGAATGTTGAAAAATTGATACAAGTCTAGCATTAACATCTAAAAAAAATAGGAAGACACAGATTAAGAGTACAGAAGATTTGAAAAATTCAAAAAATGTAACAACACTTTTGTTTCACTCAGCACTTTGATCATCGGGCCTTTTAGCCTGTTTGTCCAGGAGAGAGAGCAAATGACAATCAAAATAAGACATTTCGTATTATTGTACCAATTCAGGTGTAAACAATTTGCAGTCACACCGTGTTTACCTTTGCAATTTTGTTGGTTTAAGGGAACATTTACGTCCCTTCAAGTTAGCCTTAAAAGCTTCTCTATATACCAAATCTTAATTTGTCATAATAAATTGTTTGTAGCAGTTTACAGGTGATTAGGCGGTATGCAGAGATGATTTGTGGTGGGTCCAGTTCAAGCGTCAGCAACCATTGTCTTACGGATGACTCAAGACAGCCATGTCCATCATATCTGAGGACAGGAACAGGAATCTGAAGGGCTCTAGTGCATATGGATGCTAGAGTCCGTCCTGCGAGATCATAGGCACTGGTTAGGTGGCAGCTCACAGGCTCTGTGGTTCTTCCAAGAAGCCCACTAATGTGGTGTCAGGTAACAATCTTATAGTTCAGATGTTTTTCACCTGTCTGCACCAACATGCCAAGAGAAATGTCTGTTCACTGGTAACAGTTCTACCTGTACACCCACCAGGAGCATTGTTGCAACCGCCTCGTTCTCGAACGTTGCTGGTCCAATTTTGGTTCTGGATCGCCGTCTGAAAACACCTTAACCACAATTATCATCAAAACCACCACAACCCTAAATCGCTCCACATTTAGGTAAACTTTTTAGATTTTTCTTTATTAAATTCTGTTGCTTACTTCTTTAAGCTGCATCTTTAAAAGTTGCACTTAATTTTCTTTATTTTTAATTCAGCTTGCTCTCACCTCTGGTCAATGGCGTACCCCATATTATGTACCATAAATGTATTCATTAATTTATTAAATCTGTTTATTTGGTCTCCTAAAAATAACAATTCAAAATTTTGCATATTGCTTCTTCATAACTTTTAGTAATGCATCCAAGACGGTGCATAAACAAAAAACTTTAAATGGATATCGGTCTGTACTCCAAATCAATGCATCCAAAGTTATAACCTATAAACACTTTTGTTTTCATTCCATGTCACCACAGTGGAGAGAGAGATTCTAATCTTTTAGTAACCTCTCTTTCGGGGGCCTAAAATGTTCTTTTCACCACAGACACACAAAAAATAAAAATAAAAATAGCATTTATCACACATTAGTTAATTTTGGATATTTCAAAAATAGCAATTTTATGCTATTGACATAGCACTGCCTTCAGCAGAAATGTCTAAAAATAACTTCGTTATTATTCATTTTGGATGTTTTTTGTTTGTTTTTTTTTTAATAGGGGGAGCTATTCCCTCCACACCTCCTTTACATAGGTGCCCGGATACAGAGACGATTGGCCACTCCTCAATGTATCAAGACTTCCCGTTTAATCATTTCTCAGTTTTCTTTCTTTGCTCCATCCACACTAATGCAGATAGAGCAAATACAACCTCTTTTTTTTATTTTTTTATTTTATACCCGTGTAACATCTCTAAACTTTAACATGCACAGATTTCTTCTGAGCAAGGAACTCCCTTATTTTATAACTTTCCGTCACTTGCAACCACCTTCATTTTTCCACTTACACACCTCTTATTAAATCGCAAACCACATTCAATGCCATTTCAGCATCCACCAAACACTTTTCAATACTTTCCAAATCTCTCTCTTGCCTCCACGCCACTCACAATCTGCTTTCCGTTACACACAAATTTTCATTTAACCTCGTTCGTTCACGCAAACTCCACTCTCGTCATACACTCGTCACTCCACCATACACATAACGACAACAAGACAAGACACCAGAATTTCACAATAATCCCATCAATATCTAACCTGACCATACAAGAGCTCATTTGCATTTGACCAGTAGAATATTCACAGATATCATAACATAATTCTTTATAATTTCAAAAACCGAACATTAATCCACCAAATTAGTAGAATTTAAAGATCTTAGATTTTAGATCTTAGGGACTCCAACCACTCTTATATTTCACCAATTAGTAGAATTTTAAGATCTTATTCGATCCTATGGCCTCCAACCAGAGTTTTAGACAGCCCCCAAGTCCTGTCAACGACTATTTCAACGCTTATTTTCAGTCCGCGCGTCCGCGGCCTTGGGAAGTCCTACCTACGTACTTTTCAGCTTTTAAAGGGAAACACCAACGCGTAGTCCTGTACTTAATTTGGGCCTTAAACCCAGTGTCAATTATTAGAATTTAAGGACCTTATTTCGATCCTTGGGCCTCTAACCCTTTTGGAGACTCTAACTCCAGCGCACTTTATCTTTAAGGATTCCCAATCCTAGGGCCTTTAACCCACCACCCTCTTAACTTTACTTTAAGGATTTCGCCGAATCCTTGGGCCTTGAACCCACGACACACTTAACTGTAGAATTTAACTTTACTTTATTTTCCCGTTCGGTATCTTTTTATATTCACCAACAATCTAGGGCTGAGCAATGTGACATCAGACCGTCGTACGATCTCCAAAGCCATCTGCTCCGATTAACCTTTTACACAATAAAGGACACAGTATGTTATATTCTATTTTGTCACCCCTACAACAACACACCACAAGACAAAAACAAGACACAATAAACACAAAAGACAAAACAAAAACAAGGCAAAAACAAGACAAAACAACACAAAAACAAGACACTTCTCACCCTCCCTGCTGGCCTCCAAGAGATTGAAAATCAAGCCGTGATTAAAATAAAAACGCAGAGCTGCTTTTTCCCAGAGCGCGCGGGGCTCTCTCTCCCTCTTAACGCAGCTTCACTGATTCACATGTATCAGTGCCTAGCTAGCTACAGTCACTTTCTAGGCACTAACAACAACACGGGGAAGAAAACCACGATCTAAACGCGGTTAAATATCCTTCTCATCTTAAGCCGCTCTTTAACTCTTAACCGTAACTCTCAGGACGAGCCCGTCCACCTCTCTCCTCTCTCCCCCGCGCGTGTGTCCCTGTGCGCGGCGCGAACCAGCTACCACCGTCCGCGGTTTATTATTCTTAACGTTAAAAGAGAGGGCAACCAATAAGCTCCACTAACACCCCGCAGCACACACAACATGCAGCTCACACACAGCCCATGTCCCCAAAAATTGCCTACAATGTGAGTTTAATTCATGAAGGACAAAAACAACCCATGACGGATCCATTAAACCTGCCCGTCAAAATGAAGGAGAGAAATTATCCCTATTGAAGCCACTGCGTACAACAAAAGCCACAATCAAAAAACGGACTGGATCCGTAAAAAACACGGACTCGGACTGGATTTAACAGGCACGCTATGGTGGTAACTCAAAACACGAAATGGATTTACGGAATGGATTTGGTTTAGTGGCCGCTCATACTCCAAAAATGGCCGCGGTGTGTTTGGACTACAAAAATGGCGGCCTCCGGTATTACTGTGCAAACAAACAGCAGCAACAAAGCAAAACAAACGATTCTTCTTTAATTCTCCACACCCAGTATCCAAAGCTATGACAAACAATGTACGCAGGCTAGATTTCCGCTGAGAATGAATTCTAATGTCCAGCTACCTATTAACACTAAGAGCTTAGAGCGAAAGCTAATGCTAATATTAGCCTATTGTTCTCAAGCTAGCTTAGCAGCCTAGCACCCTAACCAAACATGCTTTGACCAGTTAAGCACCTCGAACAATCATCAATAAAGCCTTTAACCACACAAAGCCGCCATCACAATGATCACACACTAAGCTGTGCTTAACACATGTGCTTAACACCCGGTTTTTTAAATGCTTTTTATCAACTATGAGATGCTAGCGATCGCCGAGCTAACGCGGCTAACAGCTAACCACAAGGCCTGACTAGCCTGCACAACATTTGAACAGAAATAGACTTAAGTACTAAGAAATATTCTACACAGACCATCAATTCACAGATTTCCACCATTCAACAGTCAACTTCGTTAAAGATTAATCTAAATTTTGGAAAAACATGCCAATAGACGCACTTTGAGAGTCGTCTTACCTTCATCTGGACTTCCATATCTGGTATTCCTGTCGCAAAGTTTTAAAAAAAGACGGCTCCAAACTGCCCCTTCAGCATGTCGGGGTCACCAAATGAAGAATTTACTTATTCTAGATGTGCTGCCCACGGATACATTTTAATAACAAATACATCTTAATGCCTGTTGCTTGTAAGTTTTACCGTATCCGGACAGCACTGCGTATCCATGACTGGAAGAGGAGTTCAGATGCATCGTCAACACTAAGCGATCAGCGAATTAACACATACCAGTTATAAAGATGACCAAGATTCAGGAGATTAAATTACGAAGATTTATTCCCTAACAATTCATCTAACACATAGTTCCGCTTCCCCATTTCCTAACCAGTTCTCCTTCCCCATAGAAGAGAGACTGACTGCTTTTCCCTCCCGGGGCAGCCGAGCAAACGTCACATTTTTCCCATCATGCCTTAGACTACGTGTCGTTGTTTCCATTGGTCCCCAAGCCGTCATGTGACGTTTGGCTCCGCCCTTCGCGGCCATTTTATGAGATTGTGTGTTAGAGACGGTTTCCTGTCATTTTAAAACATTTGTACAAACTTTTGATTAACATTTCTAAATAGCTAAAAAGGCATAACTTCACATAAAATATTATATCTCTTCACTTTTCAAAGGTGTAGAGGCTGCTCTGGACTATCAGGAAGAGGGATTTCCATCAGGTCCCCAGTCCCACAACCTACGCTTGTGTAAGCGCTCCGGGCTTGAATACCTTTACAAAACAAAACAAACACGTTTAAAATGGCAGTAATTATCAGTTACACATGTTGTGTCCAACACTAAAAAAATATAATAATAATAATGTTTTTAGACATAAAATGGCTGTACTGTATGAACAATGATAAAAAGAGATATCACCTTTGCTTCTCCTGCTAGGCTTTACATTGGCCTGGACACATGCATGCCTTTCAATGACTGGATCAGTCTGGCAGCCAATTTCTCTGGTCACTGGCTGAAAACATAAGAATAAATATTTATAAAATGTACACTACAGTATGGTGGTGGGGTAATATGTTATATATCTTTAGTGCATTTCATTGTTTTCTAATTCTGATTAGTGAACATAAGCCAAGATGAGGATCCCAGCACCTGAGCACTCAATAACCACACGGTCCACCTGGAGTGGTCAGCCCTCTCCTCACTGACCGCGATCACGTATCACACGAGCGCAGAGCGCGCGCGGAGTCACGGGCACCTGCCCGGTCAGTTTAGCCTCACAGTAAATGATAGCTATGCGTTAGCTTTATTATGTTAGCTTGTAGATGCACTCACGTTTCACGCAGCTGTTGTCCAATATGAAGATACAGTCATCATAAAGACTAGTTTGGTGCGCACTGTGTCGGCGTGACTTTGTTGTGTAGACTGATGCATTAGCTACTCCCGCTAGCTACTAAATAAAAGCATTAAAAGTTGACATGTCGTAATATACAGCGTTATAACTGTTAACTCACTGACTCGTGAGTTCATCGCTCTCAGCAGTGCGTCTGTTGGAGCGGGCATAGCGATTAGAAGAGCTTATAGGCGGTGGATGCGGGCTGGAGGCTTTATTTACACGCCATATACCCCGTATTGTCTGAGCCACAACTACTACTATCTATTCTAACGTGCACTATCGAAATTCTACATACATGACTAAATCTGTGCTGAAAGTAGCTATAGACAGAAATGACCGGGATAGGGTGAACCAAGTGCCTCGTTTTACTGCAGCTACAATCATTGCAATTATTACCAAAGCCAAGATGGGCAAATCATCATTATTTTTCACACTCACCTCAGATTGGCGCCCGAAATCGTCCTGTTGGCGGGGAAGCAGTGTCGGTGGGTTTTGGCTCAGTGGTGGAAGAGCAAGCGTGGGGACTGCCTCGCTCTTCAAACGGAGATAACCGGCATAGCCCAGTTCAACCTCCATTAAGTTGGCGAAGGAATCATGCGCAAAATGTTGTTTGCAAACTCCAGTCTGAGGAAGGAGTTCGCAGTTTTCCCCCAAGCCAATTGCGCGCATCCACTGGCGCCTAATTGCTAAGTTCTGTGGAAACCTGTGCAAACCTCCAGAACTATGGCACCCTACTACGCTACACTTCCTCCCCATCCTAACACAGTAATACAATACAGTACAATAAACAATATACACTAAAATTACAACAACAAATATCCTAAACTAAAATCAGCTAACTAATCTAGCAATAAAAGCAACTAATGACTAAAACTACAATATTCAACAACAACGCTATAACACTATAGCCTGGCTAACGCCAGACTGATGTGTGCGCTCGAATCTTTTCGAACTTCACAACAGCCTGGGGACCATGGCCGACATTTTTCCATGGATTTGGGACCAATCACAGAACGAGGAGGGACGGTAAGACGATGACGCGCTATTTGACATACGGAAGCTTGTAGTTTGTTTAGGGATAAAAAAAATAAAAAAATATTTACGGATCCAACATGACAGCAGCAGACGCGACGCCATCTTTCGATCAAGCTTTAGTACGTGTTCTAAATAGTTTAGCTCAAAAGTTTACAGCAGGTACGTCATACGTCATCTGATACCATGATACGATTGGCTATGGCTACATACAGACACATGAGAGACATTCGTAGCGCCCAATAAATGGATATGGACAATCGTGAACCACACCTCTCCTACGAGAAAATGCATTGGTGGTCCCAGACTAAATATCACTTGTGATTTTAGTCTGGCGTTAGCCAGGCTAATAACACCACACAATTATCTATAATATAAAAAGCTATGCTAAAAAATCTACCTAAATGATATAACTAATCGCAAACCTGACAACTGATGATAATACTCTCGCTATTCCTTCTCCAACTCGCTACGGGGGCGTGAGCGAGACTGGGCCGCTTTTATAGCCCACAGCGGCAGGGCAACTGACGTCAGCTATCACTCCTGACGTCAGCTATCACTCCTGGGCCAATAGGAGCACCAAATTCAAAAATCAAATGCAGTAAAGACCGACCGCCTGTAGATGGCGCCTCACTGACGGTTTTAGGCATAAAGTTGATCTTTCAACTAATTTGCACTAAAGTGCCAAAATAATGACCAGGATATGTAAACAACACTATTGGACACTCATTTATACAGTTTATCAGGGGAAAAAGTGGATTTGAGGGTGAGTTTTCCTTTAATTACTCAAAGAACTACCACTTTTATTGATATTTATTACTAGTAATTACTAGGCAATTGCCTAGCAGTTATTGAGAAGAGTTACTATTAACTACTACATTAATTACTCAAGAACTACCACTTTTATTGATATTTATTACTAGTAATTACTACTGTAATTACTACTGTTATTACTAGGTAATTACCTAGTAGTTACCGGGTTGTCATGTAAAGTGTTACCACCTCAGAAAGGAGAGATGCATTGTACCAGGTTGTAGCACTTGTGCTAATTTCCACCTGCAGTCCCTGGGCAGACTGATGTCAACTGTCAGACTGATTGCTTGATATGGTCTAAATTACTAATACACTTTTACATCTCGGTTTTGCTTGCTAGGGTTTTTTGTGGATCCTGACAAATTATGTGCGTAAAATCCCTTTAAAAATACCAATTTATTTGAAATCTGGAATAGACGATTGAGTTTAATAAATATATGCATAAACTAATCACTAATCAATGTAAGCATATAACGTATTCAGAATTAAAGGAGAAATTAATAACACTATGCTTGCTTTAAAGCAGGCTGTTTTTAAAGTAAGTATGGTGACCTTTTGAGGATGAGCTTTTTTGATAGTGTACAGAGGATTTTTTTTTATTCATTATTATTAGTATTATTATTATTTACTCGTGTTGCTTTTCTTTCAATTTTTTTTCTTGTTTTATTTTTGTTAGCATTTTTTGAATTTTTTCTTATTTTGTAATGCTTTGCGCGATAGGACAAGCTGATTTTTTTTAAGTCTTTAATTTACTTTTACCTTGCCTTTTTGGTGGTTATGGGGGAGAAGCGGGGGGGCCTGTGGGCATTGCGTGAGCGTTGGTCCAAGTGCATGAAAGACAGTTTGCAAAACCTGAGAGTCTGCCCTGCTCTCGAAACCAAAACACCTCCTCTGCCGCCGTCCCCCAACGCCCTAAAAGCTGTCTGCAGGCGGACTAGTGCTTGCAAATTTGCCTCAGGTCCGATGCTTCGCTTCCTGTACCACCTTTAGTTTAGATTTGTTTTGAATTTTTGCGTATAAATAGATGTTTATATATTTTTTAATCAATTTTTTGTGTTTTGTCCGTGTTGCTGTAAATTCTCTTTATTTTTACTTTTCTAATCTTCATTTTTTGACCCTTTATAATGCTCAGATTGGTCAAACTATTTGAATCTTAATTGAACAGCTATAATTATCAAGATAAAGTAGATAATGAAATAAATAAATAAATGTAATTGAATAGTTTGAGAGATAACACATTTACAGAGTGATAAATAACTAACAAACACAAAGTAAAAAATATTCAATGTAACGGGGCGAGTTTAGGTGAAGCCAAGGCCCGTTATTGCTTTAGTAGTATATTAATTCTAATATTTTCTTCAGCAAAAGTGTGCTAAGTTCAAGCCTACCTGATTTGCAGTAGACCTTAGGAATTTATGTAAAATAAATAAATAACTAAATAACAGAGAGAGATCTTGAATATTTAATCAGTGATATTTTAGCTTCTCAGAAAACATTATTGTAATTCTCAAACTACTGTGTAGCAAAGCTGCGTTGATCCGTCACAGCTGATAATGCATTATCCCCTTAACTTTGAAAAGTAACTTCTAGAGGTTACCATTCTCATGTGAAAATGTTTTGTTAATAGTAGTGGTAGAGATTAATTTGCTTGCTTTGAGATGGGTTATAGCTCCCCATTGTGACGAGTTTGGCCGGTGGGACGGAGAGTTTGAGAGTGGAGATATGTACGGAGGGACCAGGTTATGAAGTGCTTTGAAGGTGATGTGGTGAGAGATAGAGGCCCATGTAATCAGGTGCTGATGGATAATGGAGATCTCGGAGGCAAGGAATGATTGCATGTGTTGGAAACGAGAGTCAGAGGTTTGGATTTGGCAGAGGAGAGGTTGTCCTTGTATTGAATGATGTGATTATTGTATATTTCTTTGTATTTAGTGAGTCTAATTTTGTATAGTCGTTCTAGTTGTGTTCTTGGGATTTGGGTTAAGGCTTAACAATTTTCGTATTGTGTAAGTGTTGTCTCTGAACTTCCCGAAATTGATCAAAGAGATTGTGATTTTAATTTAAGCAAGTTGAGTGGGTTTTGTACAGAAGTTGATTATGCAGTGTTTTTATTGTTGGTTTCGGTTTTAAGCAAAAGAAGAAGTCCTAAACTTTGATAAGCGGTTGGTACTGGTGTACTTTAATTCGGAGCATTGTAATAAAGTAATCGTTTACACTTACACTGAAAAACCCTTTGATGCTGAAGTTGAAATATTGTGTCGTTTGCCAAGACTTGTCAGCGGAGGCTGAATCCAGATTTGAACTCATAGCGTGTTCTTAGATTTAGATCTGAGACTGTGGTTTTGCGTTGCGTGCGGTCCGATGAAGAGGTTTGCATGCAGCGTAGTAGAACGGTGTCTTCAAACCTGAAATTTGTGCTAGCAACGTGTTTATTTCAAAATAGCAAAAGTAATAATCAGTGTAAATCTGGTATCTTAAGAGTCACTCAAAAGGTCACACTTATGACCTCAAATGTATGTTGCCCAATTTTCCACACTTATCATGACTCCGGGTGCACACCGAGTTCGTGTAATTGTTGAAAAGAGGAGGGGCCAAGAAGGAGAGTCGATTTGATCTCTGTAGAAATAAATGTGACTCTTGTTGATCTAGAAGGAAAAAAATTTGAGAAAACAAAAGTTACAGTAAGTAGTTGAATTTCAAGTCTAAAACCCGATCATTAAACACAGGGAAAGCGTCAGAAATAACGTGACGTAGTGTAAATAAAACCCAGTTGTTGCAAACAATAGGAAGTGTGTAAGGATATTATGGCTTAATACTAACCATACTAATGCCATGATTGCATTTTTATTTTTTAATATTTACTATAAAATCATAGGAGTGTGCCTATTTTAGTAACCTGTATGTATTAAGTGTGTAACATGTTTTAATCTATATTCTTTCTAGGTTGATAACGTTCATTTCTCACAGAGACAGGGACTTTGCAGAAGTGCCTGACTCAGGACAGGAGCTGAGGAGCTGGAGAACAATAATACCAATGGCATGATAACATGTGGCCTTGTGCAGGTCGGAGTGTGCTTCTTTGTTGTTGCAGGAGGCAGCATGGAAGAAGAAAATGTCGGTTTGCTCTGATGTCTGGAGGCCGCGCCTGAGCATCTGTATCATGGGGTATTAATTTTGTGTTTCCAAGCAAATGAAGGAAACACTTATTACCTCATCACATATATTAACTTGCGATTGATAGTAATGATTGATATTTAGGTCATGATAAATGAACCCAACTCTAATGAAAAGTCATATTTGGTTGGCAAGTTTGTAGAAATTATACTTATGTGTGGCTGTTTGCAAAATATAACATTCTTTCCACAGGCAACTTGAGAGACGGGTTGGATCCATTGACTGTAAATTTAGAATGGACAGCGGGAGCAATGGCCGCCCCATAGCATTCAGCGCGAGTAGAATGTAGCTCTTTGAGGCTAGCAGTATAGCCGTTATGGGCGCGGCCCTGTTGTATTTGGTGGAGCCAGCTTCCATATTTGGAATTTCCGAGTCACGTTTCCAAGGACACCACAGAGCCAATCAGTGACGAGGTTGTTGAGCGTACTCGCCCCCTCCCCCTCCCGCACCGGTTTGTTCCCTCGGCGTCACTCACTGTCAACGTGTCAGACGAGGCTGCCTGCTCCTTATTCCGGGCAAACGGAGCTTTGCTGCAGGTGAGAGCTACACTGTTTTTCAGTTTACAATATTGGGTTAAGTTTTCATTGTCCATGTCTTTTTAAAATACTTTTGTAAACTGATAAAAGCAGTAAATAATGTTAGCATAACGTGGCTAACGCTATCGCCCAAAGTTACTTCTGTGGATGTTCTGTAATAGTTAAACAATGATAAACACACATTTTTATTTTATTTTTAATGTATGTGCCATTATCAGTGTTTAAGTGTTAAAACGTCTTTCAGCAGGTGGAAAGGTTTAGCCAAATCAACAATGAACACAGACTTTAGTACATTCAAATTGTAATAGCCTAATGCTCAGGTCATGTAGTGAAAATAAATACAAACATAATACTTAAACACATTACACAATAAAGTGAGTTATGTACATAAACTCTTTTTGGTTGCAGTCTATGAGTTTGTTTTGTTATCTTTTGTAGGCCTTCATATCATAACCTCGCTGTATCCAAACACTACTTCCATGAATATTAGTCTTAGAAAGGATGTATGTGTAATACACGTGTAATCGTTGGCATGTTTACTTTTACTATTACTGTTGTTTGTGTCCACAGCTGCTGTGAGGATGCCCTATAGAAGAGATGAACATACTCATCCAAGAAACAAGCTTCAGCAGATACAAGACTGATTAAACCAAGTGCACACTATTGAGACGAGTTAAACTGTTTGGCAAAGTTTAGGTTATACTACCCCTTTAGTAACTTATCAATTTTTTTAATCTTCAGTACCCATAATTACTAACAGCAGAAAGAAATAGCACAAACATGGTTTGTAAAACTTTATTATAAAGACTGAATGTTGTGATATCAGGCCAAGCAGGAGGATGAAGGAGATGGTTTGTCAGCGGCTCAGGATCAGGCTGTCCGCAGAAGAGGAGAGAGAGGAACCACACTTTCTGCAGGAGAGGAGTGCGAAGGAGATCAGAGCTGTATGATCATGACCTGTAGAAAGATTTAAAAACAGAACACTTAAAGTGATATGCAGCCATGATGTGCTTTTAGAAACGTAAAACTAAATAAGGCCCCAAACACGGAGAACCTGCGCCAATATGAATGACAGCACAGGCAAATGTGTAAAGTAAATTAATGATTAATCTCAATATGAAGTGAGAAACACAAAGCAAGACAAATCCCCTCCGAAGATTAAAAAAAAAAGCTTAACCCATGAGATGCAGTTTATTATCCCGCCTCCTGAAGGTGCACTGTCGTTGTGTCCTTTGGCAAGACACTTCACCCAGCATGCCTCCAGTGTCTGCGTACATTGGTGTGTGAATGGGTGAGTGGATCCTTGCTGTAAAGCGTTTTGAGTGCCTAACGTAGGTGGAAAAGCGCTATATAAGTTGAGACCATTTACCATTTAATAGGAACATGCAAATGTAGTTTCTCTTAAAGGCATAGGCCACCGTTTTTACATACTGAGATATGTTCTTACCTGAGCTTTGACGAGTTAATTTGTACCTGTCTGGCCTCTATAGCTCCAAACGAGGTGAAGATAGAAGCTACCAAGCTCTTCCACGTTTTCCCTATTTAAATGATTACATGAAGTGTTACACTACAAAGTATAATTACACAAAACAATGTGGATTTTCTAAGCGGATAAAAAGGGGAACTATATTGTAAGGCGTAATAATATAACACTTCACATAACCATATTTAAATAGGGAAAACGTGGAAGAGTTTGGTAGCTTCTATCTTCACCTCGTTTGGAGCTATAGAGGAGGACAGGGAGGCTAAATGCTAACGCCGTCTGTGCTGTGTTTACGTGACTGAAGGCACACGTGAAGACCAGACAGGTACAAATGAACTCGTCTAAGCTAAGGTAAGAGCATATCTCAGTATGGAAAAACGGTGGCCTATTCCTTTAACTCCCGCTTTAACCAAGCACTTTTTCTCCAGTTGTGCATTATCCAAATCTAAAAGCTTAAAAATGGCGACAACAATGAGGATGAAAACGCAACAAAATTGTGACAAAAAGTAACAAAAACATGATGAAAACAAGACAAAAAGCAATGAAAAAAAGCCTCTAAAACAAGACAAACAAGCTTCAAAAATGTGACATAAAAGTTACGATCACTGTTGTAGATCTGAGCTTTCAAATTGGGCATTACACTGTTGCTCTCCAGTCGACAAGCTTTTAGATTTGGGTGAAGCTGAACTGGAGAAAATGCCCTCAGTTAAGGTGGGGGTTAAGAGGTGCACAAAAGGTTCAACTCACATCCTGTTGTATCCTCAGAACACATCCGCCTCCAGGTCTCTTGCTCTCCCCAGACACTTCCTCCTGAAGTAGTAAGGTCAAGTGTTTTAATGTAATCCATGTACAAGTTTCTAAATCAATAAACATTGCAATGGTGGTGTGGACATTTTACTGACTTTACCATGTGTTACATAAGTGTTAAACAATGTACTTCCCAACACACTGTTTAATGATGCTTAGCAACTTTAATTTGAAACAGAACTCTGCACTGACTGTCAAAAACAAATACCAAAGGAAACTTTTGGCCTGTAGTTCCTTCCTCTGTAGGACAATACACGTTCATTTCACAAGCTTAGCTTTTCGAAGTAAATAACACGTATGGTTACGTTTTAACATATCAACTGTTTTTAGGAATATATCCCACTAAAGTAATAGCCAAGATTATTATTTTACTCACCTAACTCGTAGTTTCTTACAAGCAGGAAGAACGCAGAGTCACCTTTTGGTCGTGGGGTTAGATCCAGGGAACGGCTGAAAATCCCATTGTGCAAAACTAGCTACGAGCAAAAAGTACTTTTTTTGCGGTCAAATACGACAGACGTGACATAATTACAAACTTTATAACTGTCACGAGTCATAACATCCCTAGCTTTGAGAAAGTGTGCATGTTAAGTGTCCAGGTTCTTCTTAAAAGTTGCTTTTGCCTTCAGCCGCTCTTCTCTCGTGTCCGCCATTCCCAGCGTGGATCTAATAGCAGCCGCCTGGGCTCTGGAGCAGCACGGAGGGGAGGGGTGGGGTCGCTATGGCAACGCGTGGGTTAGCAAACCCAGCCGCGGCAGACCTCGATGAAAGAAGGCACCTGATTGGCCAGTTATTTTTGTTAAAATCTAGATTTAGGGCGAAAATAGCAAAACAAAAAAATCGGACGATGTAGCGCGTTTTAAAACAAACACGTGGGGGGGAAATTACAAGCCATTGTTCAATATTGACTGAGAGAGAGAAGAAAAAGTGTCAATGGAACGTCCATAGGACGTAAGACCGTAGGAGCCGCCTCCCACTTCCTATACGGTTACATGGATTCTAGGCTAACACGCAGTCCATCAATTCACAGTCAATGGTTGGATCTGACAAAAAGGCAACCACACATCCATTGGAGTTTGAATAATTAGTGATTAAGATTTTTAGAAGTTGACTAAAATGTAGAGGTTATGTAAGAAGACATAATGTATCGGTGTATTTCATACAAATATGAGCAAGATAATTGGGTCTACATTTGCATTTAAAAGGTTTACATTGGTTTAGTGTCAAAGTGTGGTTTGAGTTTAGCCAGAAGTAACTGTATGATATGACTTTGATGCAGGTGTTTGAAGGAGTTTGTGTCTGGAGAGGAACGACAGGTTCATCTTACACACTCCACTTTGCCTTTGCATTTATTTCATTTTGCATCATTTTCATTTGTACATTTATGAGTGTTTTCATTTTATATTTGCATTTAATTTTATATTTAGCTCTATTTACTTATTATTTACATTTATTATTTAACATTTTCTTCCTCTTTTATAGCTCATAAGTTTTTATACATTTTTAACTTCATAGCATGTATTAAGGTTTTTTATAAATTCAGTTTTTATTATTCTAGTTTTTGTTATTTTATGCATTTAATATTTTATTGTTCTATTATTTTTTACATTTTTATATAACTTTTTTTATGGCCATATCACTGAGGTCCGACATCAGTGGCCAACACCAAGTGAGCGGTAAAGTCAGGATTTGTTCCCGCGGTTCAAAACCACTGATGGTTGGCATTTTGTTTCCATAAGCGCGACAAATGTATAGAGATTGATTAGGATTTAGTGGGAGGCCATTTTTTGAATACCTTTATTTCTATATTTACCTAGTTTTAACATTTCATTTTTCATGTTTTTATATTTCTTATTCTTTCTATTTTGTATTATTATTACTAGTATTATTATTTTTATTTTTATTATCCTTATTTTATTCTTTTTATTTATTTATTTATTTTATTCATTTTTGGTCCAGTCAGTTTTCAGCCTCTTGTGATTTGCATTTATACTCTAATTCATAGTGCTTATCTTTTACGGCTTTATATATCCGAATCGAATTCATAACTTTGCAGGTACGGATTCACAAGATGCATGGAGCAGGTTTTAATACTTGGTTGCCTTGTGGGGAGGTTCTGTCATTTTATGTTTTGTGTGTTGCTCATTGCAGGTATGTTTGGGTCGGAGGAAGGTTTTAAGCTCTACGTCAGAAGCCGATACGCCTGAAGTATACAAGGATGAATATGTTTTGGCCTTAGTGGGGGTTCTTGCTTAGCATTTTTCAGTAACATTACTTTTAATCTTGATTAAAACATGGGAAGCGGGTGTGCTGTATTCTGTCTTAAGCTAGTTAAGATCACAAATAATGAGGGTTACCATCTTGTTAGATTTGAATTTTATGGGAAATTTCATTGTGCATGAAAGTATGTGCTTGCACCCTTCTCCTTGGACGCCGTTGGTTCTCCACGCCATTCTATTCCAACATGGAGGTTCGTAGGGACATCTTGGTGGTTATATCAATCCCGATGGCTCACCAAGTCCTGAGTGTGAAGATTGTTCTGTTTTTTTGCTTATGAGCGTTTCTCTTAATAGGTGAATGTGGTTTTCCTGAGAATTGAAATACTTAATTTTTTTTCTTCTTGAATGTTTTTGTTGTGTTTGTATTTTGTTGTATGTAAATTTTCTGACTTGGAACAATAATATATAATTTGCAGGAGAAACTGAATTGGTGGCCATGATCTTTTACCTTTCCCGGGTAATTGGCAATAGAGTCTGGGATCGGAAGTTTGATTATGGTGCCCCCTCTTATACGCCTTTAGTACTTGATGCATGTGTTTTTATTGGTGGCAGCATTTACCCTGATTGGGTGATTAGTGGGTCTAATGACGCACATGCCTCAGTACTTTGGAGTCACTGAGAGGGGGGTCATTTTATTCCATCACAATGACCCGTGTACTGTTGTACTGTAAATGAAGTGTTGAATATTGTTATGAAATGTAGATTCTGTGTGTCCTTCCACATAGGAAGTTAATCTTGTTGAGAGTTTATTGGGAATTGGCTTTGATTGATCTTAACTTGATTCTAATTGGGTTTTATTTAAGGTTAAATTTAGTTTTAACTTGGGTGAAACTACTATTACGTGTTTCAAAAGGGTGGCCTGATGGGGAATTATAGAGTTAATTCGGCCCTCACACATTGCCCTTATCATATAGTACTGGCAAATCAGTAAATTTTGGCCTTCTGCATGACTTGTGGCCTAAATACACGTGGCACACTGTCAGTGCATAGATTCACGTGGCACACTGCCAGTGGTAGATGCTTAGTGCCTACGTGTCACCAAGATTACTTAACTCTCTTGATGTGGAAGTATAGACAGGCTTGAATGTTAGGACTGCAATGTCTTGAGTTCATGTCTCCGGGTCCCGCAACGATGGCAAAATAAACTTCTCCTGCATAAGACATCCTGACTGCTGCCTATTCTTCATCAATCTCTCGATCATCGTTTGTTAGATTTCTCTAAGTGCCCTCTGCAAGTCCCATCGGGCCCTTGCAACTCGCCCGTTTTGACTCTGACTCTGACTCCGAGCATCTGTGCCCTGTCCGCTCGCTGGCCAATTATGTGAGGGCGACCGCGGCGATACGTAAGTCGGATCAACTGTTTGTGTGCTTTGCGGGACCCCGAGTGGGTCATCCGCTATCTAAGCAGCGTTATTCACAATGGGTCGTCGGTGTTACGCCAGGTGTGGCCGACCACTGCCTGCAGGTGTGAGGTGTCATTCCACCAGGGGCGTCTCCACTTCCTGGGCTGCGATGACCGGCGTTCCGCTGGCGACGGTTTGTGCTGCGGCTTCATGGACGTCTTCAAACACCTTTACCCGGTTCTACAGGGTGAATGTGGCCACTTCACATCCATCATTCGATCGAGCTTTAGACCGTGTTCTAAATAGTTTAAATGGTAAATGGTCACATTTTATATAGCGCCTTTCTACCTGCTTTAGGCACTCAAAGCGCTTTACATCAAGGAACCAGTCACCCATTCACACACTCATTCATACACCAGTGTACGCAGACACTGGAGGCGAGGTGGGTGAAGTGTCTTGCCCAAGGACACAACGACAATGGGCACCTGCGGGATTCGAACCGCCGACCCTCTGGTCACAAGACGACCCGCTCTACTCTCTGCACCACCGTCACCACCGTTAGCTCGAAAGTTTACAGCGGGTACGTCATCTGATACGATGATACGATTGGCTATGGCTACGTGCAGACGCATGAGAGACATTCGTAGCGCCCAATAAACGGCTATGGACAATCTTAAACCACAACTCTCCTACGAGAAAATGAATTGGTGATCTCCAGACTAAATATCATTTGTGATTTTAGTCTGGCATTAGCCCGGCTACATGCTTCCATTAGGTAACATAATCCGAAATCACAATACAAATTTCCACTGCTACGCAGACGACACACAGCTGTACTGAAACCAGGTCAGACAGATAATTGGATACACTTAGTTCCTGCGTAAAAGCCATTAAGACCTGGATGACTGTAAATTACCTCCTCCTTAACCCTGATAAAACCGAGGTTATTATATTAGGTCCTCAAAAACTGAGAGAGTCTCTATCTCAGCAGATCATCTCCCTGGATAATGTTAGCGTATCAACGAGCTCTACAGTAAAAAACCTTGGAGTTCTGTTTGACCAAGACCTCTCTTTTAAAACACATATAAACCAGGCTTGTAAAATTGCGTTCTTTCACCTGAACAACATTGCTAAAATACAAAACATCTTCCCTAAGAGTGTTGCCGAAAAATTTCATTCATGCATTTGTTTCATCAAGGCTGGACTACTGTAACTGCCTGCTAGCCGCGTGTCCTAAAAGTTCCCTAAAACGTTTTCAATTAGTTCAAAATGCAAAATGTAAAACGCGTACAAAGAGAAGAGAACACATTACACCTGTGCTAAAGTCTCTCCATTGGCTTCCTGTTGAGTTTAGAATTAAATTTAAAATCCTGCTCCTCACATTTAAAGCCATAAAGGGTATGGCTTCGCTTTATCTCCAAGACGCTATCGTTCCATATCGGCCAACCAGAGCACTCCGCTCTCAAAACTCAGGGCTACTAGTGATTCCTCGAGTCTCCAAAATCACTGTAGGAGGGCCTTTAGCTACCAAGCTCCGGTTTTATGGAATAAACTTCCAGCTCACGTTAAAGAAGCAGACACAGTCCCTACATTTAAGACTAGGCTCAAAACGTACCTCTTTGAATTAGCTTATGATCAGGTCAGTTAGGTAAAGCACTAACCCTCAGCCTGAAGTAAAGCTGCCTTAGGAGAAACACTGCTGTGGGAAGTACGGTACACTGAGCGCTATCCTCTTCTTCTTCTTACTGCAAACGTTTTCTTATTATGATACAATATTTATTTTATCTGTAGTCTGTTCATTACTATTCACATGGTGTCTCCTGTCCCACTCCCCCTTGGGAGTGCCTGTCTAGATCGAACGGAGGAACCCGGCTGAATGGAGGAACCCTGCCTACTGGATTGACAACAAGGACTGGATGGTCTCGATCCTGGCCCGTCTGCTGAAGGGACTCCATCGGCCCTGGGTCTCTATAGCCTGTCCGTCCATGGGAGTGGATCTCTCCATCTGTGGTTCTCCCCAAGGTTTCTCTTTTCTCCCCCCAGGTTTTTGAGTTTGTCCTTGCCGTGCTGGAGAGTCTAAGGACAGGGGACACCCGCGCCGCTCGTCGCCACCCACTGCTGACGCTTATTTGGACATTATGTTTGTCTGGATACTTGATTCGCCTGAACTTTACATGGTCTTATTTACTGCTCTGTTTTATTGCCTTAATGTTCGGTGCAGCCCTGTGAGGTAACTCCTGTTGTGATATTGGGCTATACAAAACCATTGATTGATTGATTGATTGAGTTCTTTTTGTGCGGCCTTCTCAGCCACTGTGTCATTTGCTTTAAAGGCTGCCTTCTTCCTGCGCATGGAATTCTTCATTTCATTTGTGTCAGTAACTACCTCTGTAGCTGTATTGATATCTGCCCCTTGGAGAAAGCCATCCCAGTTGGTACATAGAAAGCATCCTTTCAGTTCTTCTATGGCATCTCTGGACCATCTACAGTATGTACTGTTTTCATTGGTTTATTGGATTTGAAAACTGACTTATATGTAGGAATAAGGTGGACAGTTTTATGGTCAGATGTAATGGAGGCCTAGCTCTGGCAGTGTGGGCCTTCTTCACGTTATCCTCGACATTTGTCCAAGAAGTTATTCTTCCTTGTCCCAATGACACATATTGTTGAAAGCCTGGGGGATATTTTTCCAATAGTCCAGAGTATTGATCAGTCCTGTCCTATTCATAGCCGATCACTGCTAATTACTTGCCTATTGTTCTTTTGTTGGCTGAGGTGCCGTCTCATTGGCATGACAGCGCCCTGTTGCCTGGCTGCGAATGAATTCGCTGGGACGGGCCAAGCTCAACTCTTCCCTGTGGTCTTTATCTAGATTGCGAGCTGAGCTGAACCTTAGTGTCGCTGACAAAGCATTTTGGATGAGAGGCAAAACGTTAGAGACTTCAACTACTGAGTACAGAAGATGACTCAAGTACCTTCATTGAAGATGAAGGTACTTGACTGAGAGCTTACACAAACATTCTGTCATAATGCTAAACTCCGCGTTAGCCGCTAACACTAGTCTCTGACTGTGAAGCAACTAACTTTTGCTGCACTGCTGCTTTGATGCCTACATGTGTATGTGTTTACATAGTGAGGTGTGTGTTGGGGGGGGAGGTGTGGTACTTGTCTTGAGAAAAACTTAGCTCACTGTTTCTAGCAATGCAATGTGAGAATGCAACTATTCCGGTCAGGCAAATGAAGTAGTTGAGGGTGGCTTTGACATTGATTTTTATTTTTACATCGATTCACATTTTAAGCAGTTTAAATCGGTTGTAAATCAATAGGCCAAATGATTTGCTGTGTTAAACAACTTCCGGTGAGGTTTTGAACAGCGGTAGAGCGGCAGTGGATTTCAAAAGTTTTTGCAAGAGTCTTCGAAATTTGCCCCAAATTACTATGGGAGATGGGACCCGGATAGCCTCTTTTATGTCGCTGACGCTGACGAGGAGCTCAATCTTGAAAAGGGATATAAGTTGTTGATTGAAAAGAGCTAGCAACAGACTGTGTGCCAATATCAGATGAAGAAACCATGGCAATAATAATGAAAGCAAGGGAGGCTTTGTTGCTGCTGATCACGACTATGCAGTTTCTCCTCAACCCAGTAGGTTTGTTTTTACCTTCTAATGAGTTTGTGAAACAACTATAACGAACTGTAAATAAGCCTTTAGGCAAGTTTTAGTGGGGATATGGTATGGTATCCATACCCGGCAGATCTATTTGTCCTTCTGAAATAAGGACCGGAATAGTTGCATTCTCACATTGCATTGCTAGAAACAGTGAGCTAAGTTTTTCTCAAGACAAGCGCCACACCTCCCCCCCAACACACACCTCACTATGTAAACACATACACATGTAGGCATCGAAGCAGCAGTGCAGCAAGAGTTAGTGGCTTTGTTGTAGTAATTAAATTGCCCAATCATTATTTGGCAAATTGTGAGCTTATACACACCTTATAAATAATAACTGGAGGGTTACAATGTAAAGGAATTGTTCATGTTTTATAGCTAACTAACTTTTAAAGGTCCCTATAAAGTTGACCTAGTGTAATGATCATATCTATTCTTATACCTACATATTAGCGCACTAATAAAAAGACGCTGAAGGCAATGTGGGTCGGGTGAGGACAGTGGGAGCCTCTACCCCACGTGGCGGCTGACCAATCACGAGCCTGGAACGTCCCATGGGAAGGGTAGGGTTTCACAGCGGCACGAGCCTCTCATGTAAGTTGCAGAAGGCACGAAGCCAAAGCTCTCAGTGCAGGTGTTAAGACTTCATACGATCATACAATGCACAGAACAGACGGATTTCCCCGCCTGAGTAAATCAGTGTGACAGCTCGAGGGCACTTACCCAATTAAAAGAACAGATCTATCGGGGAAAACACAGCTTACATTTATCACTCTGACATACATCTCATGTTCTGTATCATAAGCAATTTGTGTTTGACAGATTTATGTGGTTATGTACGTAAGCAAAGGGTATTTGAACCCCGTCCTGCCTGACACGGGGCTTTTTCGGTATCAGAGCTGATTGTGTTGCGTGCTGTATGTATGCGCTCTTGGTCTGAAATAAAGCCCACTGCCTTCAGAATCACCGTCTATTGGGATTTATTTCTTTACGGGAGTTCTTATCACAGCTATTGGATTATCTACTGAATATGAGGATTACCCATCAAGTTGGATTTATTACTTTATGAGTGGATTACTGAATTCTTCTGAAATAAGCGTTATCCTAAAGGAGCTGTGCTGAATTCTAACAACAGCTTCACAGTCAGAGACTAGTGTTAGCGGCTAACGCGGAGTTCAGCATTATGACAGAATGTTTGTGTAAGCTCTTGAGTCATCTTCTGTACTCAGTAGTTGAAGTCTCTAACGTTTTGCCTCTCATCCAAAATGCTTCGTCAGCGACACTAAGGTTCAGCTCAGCCCGCAATCTAGATAAAGACCATAGGGAGGAGTTGAGCTTGGCCCGTCCCAGCGGGCTGCGAATTCATTCGCAGCCAGGCGACAGGGCGACAGGGCGCTGGCACCTCAGCCAACAAAAGAACAATAGGCAAGTAATTAGCAGTGATCGGCTATGAATAGGACAGGACTGATCAATACTCTGGACTATTGGAAAAATATCCCCCAGGCTTTCAACAATATGTGTCATTGGGACAAGGAAGAATAACTTCTTGGACAAATGTCGAGGATAACGTGAAGAAGGCCCACACTGCCAGAGCTAGGCCTCCATTACATCTGACCATAAAACTGTCCACCTTATTCCTACATATAAGTCAGTTTTCAAATCCAATAAACCAATGAAAACAGTACATACTGTAGATGGTCCAGAGATGCCATAGAAGAACTGAAAGGATGTTTTCTATGTACCAACTGGGATGGCTTTCTCCAAGGGGCAGATATCAATACAGCTACAGAGGTAGTTACTGACATTTACTTTTATGTAGACTCAATAACCACAAAGGTCTATCTTAAAATACACAAATGATAGACCCTACTTCACAAATGAAATGAAGAATTCCATCCGCAGGAAGAAGGCAGCCTTTAAAGGTCCTATATCATGCAAAATCGATTTTTCTGAGCTTTTAGCCATGTTGTTATACTATTTCCTTATCAAAACACCCCCAGAGTGGTTTTTGGCTTCATTCACGCAGTTCTAAGTAATCCTCCTGAATCCTGCTCTCTGAGCAGCTGCTCCGCCCTCTCCTGGTAAACCACTGAGCTGTTCTGTTGTGTCGTCACAAAGGAACGGAAGTGCTCTACGTCTGTAATGTAATGCCTTACGGCCTGGTTTTAATTTATAAAACTGCTTTTTTTTTTTTTTTGTACGAGAGAAATAAGACGAGAGACCGTCTGTGCTGTCCCGGGACAGTAAGCAAACGCACCCCCGGGCTGGAGATGTCATGTTTGTGAAGACGGAGCTCTTTCTAACCTACTCTGGACACCGCCTGTTCTTTTTTCTTACCCATCGATAATGTCACGGATGCGCATTTGGCTCTATTAGATCCATGGTTTGGCTACGAGAGGACTAGTCAACCTTCCTAAAGAAGAGTGCACTCGCCAGAAGTTGGAATTTCTTTGTGGGATTCAGCGACTTTATCAACCAACCTGATGGATGCTTGGTGAACCTTGGCCAGAATCAAAGTGGATTCACTTTTATAACAAACACGATCCCATAACCCGATGGGGAGGCCAGACTGAGCGCACATCAAAACGTGTGTTAGCGTGTGTGTTAGCCATTTATGAAACTGTGTTGCACATGTCAACTCCTTATAACTGCATTATGTGAAGTAACTTCACTTTTTGCAGCAATATTTATATTTATAATACTGTGAATGTGGAATGAGCGGAGAGAGGGGCGGAGTTAACTGAATCGAAGCGTCTTGTCTTCTGGGTTTGGAAAATACCCCCCAAAATACTTATATTTCTCTCAAAAATGAGTACTCCATAGTGATAGAGGTACAATATATCATATAAATGCCTATACTTTACTTTGGAATGGCTAAAATAGCATGATACAGAACCTTTAAAGCAAATGACACAGTGGCTGAGAAGGCCGCACAAAAAGAACTCAATCAATCAATCAATGGTTTTGTATAGCCCAATATCACAACAGGAGTTGCCTCATAGGGCTGCACCAAACATTAAGGCTTTTGGATTAGATCTAGGGAAATCAATCCAAAACTAGAAATCAGATTATTTTTAGAGTAATACTGTTGGCCTGCTGAGGGGAGGGAAGGGGAGAGTTCAGCTTCCTAGCAAAGGTTTCGCCTGCATCCCCAATAAAAGATTCAGTCGCAGCTGCATCATCTGCACCTACAGTAAAGGACTCAGCCACAGCTAAGGATCCAGCCACAGCAGCACCAGCAGCACCTACAGTAGAGGACTCAGCCACAGTTAAGGATCCAGCCACAGTTAAGGAATCAGCTGCGCCGGAAAACATCTCAACCATAGCAGCGGCGCCACCTGCATCTGCATCTCCGGGGAAAAGCTCCGCTTCAGCACCACCTGCATCTATAGTAAATGATTCAGCCGAAGGAGCACTTTCTTCAACTCCACCGCAGGCCTTGAGCCCGACTGGTACATCTACACCCTCCAGAGATTTTTCTGAATCATTCCCATCACCAAAGTCACCTATGGGATTTCCCAGCCATTTGAAGCCTTGATAAAACAAGGGATTCAAATGACTCCCCGCACTCCAGTCATGTCAAGACCAAGGCTTTCATCCCCGAAGAAGTATCATGCCCCTCCCCCACCTCCGATTTCCAGCAGCTTCACTGCTGCTGTCTAGGACATTAAGGGCCTCTGCGTTGCTACCATGCATAGCAAACTCAAAACCAACCAGAGGTCCATAGAGGGAATGTGTTCTTCTGAAAAAATTAGTATAGTCAAACAACATAGATTAGATAAGAGGGCAACAGTCAGACCGTCCAATCAAAGAACTCTAATCCATATCCCTTGCAAAAAGATTCCATCCACTCAAACACAGATAAATCTTAAACATGCTGTACTCAATGCCAGATCGTTAAAAAACAAGTCCTTTTTAATAAATAGTTTTATTTCTTCTTATAATCTAGATTTTATGTTTTTAACTGAAACATGGCTTGACAAAAACACTGGTAACGCAGTTTTGATTGAGTGTAGTCCATCAAATTTCAATTTTGTGTCTGAAACACGCCAAAACCAGAGGGGCGGGGGTGTCTGTGCAATATTCAGGGACAATATAGTCATCCACAAATTGTCATTTGGGGTTTTTCTATCATTTGAGTATGTGTCTTTCAAAATGGAGATAAAACAATCTTCCATTCTTTATATGACTATTTACAAACCACCACAGAATTGTTTTATCGAAGACTTCACTGAATTACTTTCATTTATATGCACTGATTTTGATTGTTTGGTCATTTCAGGTGATTTTAATGTGCATGTGGATGTGACCAATGACAGGCATGCAAAAGAACTTAATGCTGTTCTTGAAATGTTTGGTTTAACTCAGCACGTGAGTGAGGCGACCCACAACAAAGGTCACACTCTAGATCTAGTTATTACAAAAGGTGTTAATATATCAAATGTGAATATTGTTGATGTTGCTTTATCTGATCATTTTTGTGTCTTTTTTGACTTGTCTGTTACACCAAAACCAGTGGTTGGGCCTGGAGTTATTCAAAGAAGACACATAAATGATACAACAAGGACACAGTTTATGGAAATGATCAGATTTGAAAATCCTCCATGTTCAAATGTTGATAATCTGTTGGACTCTTATACATCAAGCGTCTTAAATGTTTTGGATACTATTGCTCCTGTCAAGGTAAAAATGGTTAACAATAGACAAAAGGCACCTTGGAGAAGTGAAGATTCGGTCAGGGCACAGAAAAGGGAGTGCCGAAAAGCCGAAAGGAAATGGCGCAAGTCAAAGCTCCAGGTTCATTGTGAGATATACAAAGAAGTGCTTTGTGAGTTCAACCAGATTTTGCGTGGAGAAAGGGAGAAATACTTCTCTAAAATCATCGCAAACTGTAGAAACAATTCTCGTGTTCTGTTTTCCACAGTAAACAGATTAACTAACCCTCCAGTTTCACTGCCCTTAGAATTAATCTCTACATCTAAGTGCAATGAGTTTGCAATATTTTTTTATGATAAAGTCCAAGGCATAAAAAATGCCATAATTTCCACAACACAAATACCAACCCTGCCACCAACTAGACACCTTGAGCTGACACATTTCACACCTGTTACTGGCAAAACAATCGAAGAGGTCATCTCCGGTTTGAGTTCATGTACATGCTGCCTTGATGAATTACCCACTAGATTTCTGAAGTCTGTGCTGACCAGCTTGTTACCACAACTTGTTCAGTTTGTTAACATCTCATTTGAGACTGGAGCATTTCCAAAGGCCTTGAAAACCGCGGTCATTAAGCCTCTTCTAAAGAAGAGCAGCCTTGATCCCAAGGTACTGAACAACTACCGGCCCATATCAAACCTACCGTTTTTAGGAAAAGTCCTAGAGAAAGTAATATATCAACAGCTCACTTACTTTCTCCTATCTAACAATGTGTTTGATACTTTCCAGTCAGGATTTAGGCCCCACCACAGCACTGAGACAGCTCTGATCAAGGTGACAAATGATATTCGTATGAACACCAATGCAGGTAAGGTCTCAGTTTTAGTTCTGCTGGACCTGAGCGCTGCCTTTGACACAGTGGACCATGGGATCTTACTTCACAGGTTAGAAAACTGGGTGGGAATCTCTGGTACTGCTCTAAACTGGTTCAAGTCCTATCTCGAGGATAGGACGTACTTTGTCGAAATTGGCAACTGTGTCTCAGACAAAATTTCCATGACCTGTGGAGTCCCCCAGGGGTCAATCTTGGGACCCCTCTTATTCAACCTGTACATGCTTCCATTGGGTCAGCTAATAAACAGCAACAATGTGTCGTACCACAACTACGCAGATGACACTCAGATCTACGTGTCACTGACGGCAGGTGAACATGGGCCTGTAGATACTCTCTGTCACTGCATCGAACAGATCAGTTTGTGGATGCAAAACAACTTTCTCCAACTAAATTCAGACAAAACTGAAATCATTGTCTTTGGCCCACAGACACAAAGACAAAGTGTTATCAGTCACCTTGAGTCTCTTGCTCTAAAACCAAAAAATCAGGTTAGAAATATAGGAGTAATCATGGACTCAGACCTGAACTTAAACAGCCACATCAAAGCAATAACATCATCAGCTTTTTACCATCTGAAGAACATTGCTAAGATCAGAGGAATAGTGTCAAAACCAGACTTAGAGAGACTCATCCATGCATTTGTCTCTAGCAGGTTAGACTACTGTAACGGCCTGCTCACTGGCCTGTCTAAACGAGCTGTTAGACAGCTGCAGTACATCCAGAACGCTGCTGCTCGAGTCCTGACAAAAACCAGGAAATACGACCACATTAGTCCAGTGCTCCGGTCTCTGCACTGGCTTCCTGTCACTCAGAGAATAGAATTTAAAACAGCTCTGCTTGTGTACAAGTCTTTTCATGGTTTAGCACCAAAGTACATCTCTGACATGTTAGAGCCGTATGAACCATCTCGGGCCCTGAGAACTTCAGGGAGGGGTCTCCTGGTGGTTCCCAGAGTCAATAATAAACACGGTGAGGCTGCGTTTCAGTTTCATGCAGCTAAAATCTGGAACAGTCTTCATGAGGATGTGAGACAGGCCTCAACTCTGACAATGTTCAAATCCAGGCTGAAAACAGCTCTTTTTACCCGTGCATATGAAAACTGAAAGTATTTTATCTGCACTCTTGACTTTTACTGTAATTGATTAACTTTGTGTTGTTGTTTTATTGATTGATTTTAACTGTTTTCTTGTAATTTTTTCTGCAACTGTGAAGCACTTTGAATTGCCTCGTGTATGAATTGTGCTCTACAAATAAACTTGCCTTGCCTTGCCTTGCCTAGGAGCCTGGTGAATGAAGCTTTCCTGCAGTCAAGAGTTTGGTCATTACAAGCGTTCAATATCTCACTAAAACAAACCTAAAGAGCTTTGATAAATGAAGAACACTGCACCGTTTGGTTTTGTTTCTTTTGCATTATTCCACATTCCTGAACTCGCTCAGAGAGAAAGACATAATGAGAACATGTAAGCTATTCATCAATTTGTTCTGATAAAGTGGAATAGTTAGTTTCAATTCTGTTCTGATGATGATGATCTGCTTTGAATTCTGTCAAAATAACTTCCTAAAGGGACTGCAGTAACCAGTCTGTTCAGTGAATAAACACACACTCCCTTGTTTGATGAAGCTGGTTTATTTTAGGTTACAATGACTATACATTGTCATTAACTGGTTTATACAGACAGGCGTTTGGTTGTTGGTTGTAGACATAACGAGAGGAGTAAATATATATTCATAAACATGTGTTCATATTGTTAAATGAAAATGGAAATTTCCCACATTAGTTTTTTCCACATATCTGTACACATAACCACTGAAGTAACTGCATTATTATGATCTGTGATATTGCAAAGAAACCACATGTGGATTAATCTGAGATGTATGAAATCTCTGATTTATCTAATAGATGTGTTCAGCCCCACAGCTTTTTTGAAAACCTGTTGAGAGTCCTCTGCCAGTGAATTCAGAATGTATGTCAGGACTTTGTTGGTGGTAGCACCAGGAACACCTAATTCAATAATTGGAATTATCCCCCTACTGCCATTCTTATATTGGCATCAAAAGACCTGGCCAACACAAGAGCTGGAGTGATCTTAACTCCTGCAAGAGGTGACTTTAATTCCTCCCTGAGATCATCTAAAGACACACCACTAACATCAGACAGCTTCTGCAGTGACTCTGGTGTTAGGCCCAGAGAATTCACACAGTGCTCTGTAAATGCTGTTGTTATGCTCAGATTAACAACCACTGAGACACCAGGGATTGGCACAAGTGCACCTGCTGCTGAAGCTACAGTGTACCATACTATTTTTCTCTCTAAAGTATTTTTTTTCTGTTCGATGACGTCTGTGCTGATGTTGGGCAGAGCCAGGAGAAGAGTATCCCCTCTGGAGTTTAGGAAGTTTCTCCTGTAGAGTTTTCCACAAACCCTTCATTTCATACAGATCGAGTCTGACACAAGACACCAGGAAAACCTTTGGAGACTCAAAGCCCAGCTTCTGGAGTTCTACATTAGAATAAAGGTCAATTAGTACAAACAGCAGAGAAAATCAAAATGAATAAACCACATTTACCTTTAGAGCAGTTTTCTCTGATCAGTTTAAGGAGATTCTCCTCATTAAAGTTTGGGTTGTCCCTTTTCTCATCTCGTACACTGTTGTCAATCTTGGATCGAACAAAGTAGAACTTTTTCTTCATCTTCTGAATTTCTTTTGCCAGTTTTGCATCATTTTCTCTGAAACGCTCACTGGAAACAATGATGAAGAAGTCGTACTTCTCAAACCCCACATGCTTTAGGTATTTGTCAGCTGTAAAGTTGGTGGTGCCGACTCCAGGCAGATCCCAGATTCTAATCTTCTTGTTCTGTGGATGGATGTATTCTGTTGGCTCCATAGTTGTCTCCGTTGCACCAGTTGGAGCTGCTCCCTCTCTTTTGTTTTTGATTCCTCTCAGAGCATTGACCAGAGTAGATTTACCAGAGCCAGAGTCTCCAGTGATCGCAATGGTCAGACGAACATTTTTTAATCTGTCCAAATACTTTTGTGAAATCTTAGCTGCCAATGTCAGGTCACTGCTCTGAAGTGCAGTTTGAATTTCTACCTTACACTTATCGGACATGATGATCTCTATGGAATAAAAAAAAAGTCATTACTATGAGTTTACAGAATAGTAAATTGTCTGTCTTTGTGTGTGCATGCACGTGCGTGTTTGTCTGTGTGTGTGTGTGTGTGTGTGTGTGTGTGCATGCGTTCGTTTGCGTGTGTGTGTGTGCTAAAGTCATGTTTCTGTTTGACCATAATCTCATTTTCATTTATGTGTTTTCAAAATCTTTTAACATGCAGCTGGGCTGGATTGACACTAAATCTGACTGTCACAGGTTCGTTTCCAAAAATGTTAAAAATTATGGCGTAATCGATCAATTTCCAAAAATAATGCTTCTTATTTTCCCAGATCAAAAGTTAAAAATATTTACGGTGCAGCAAAAGGCAGGATGAGTCCCAAAAGGGAGGAATTTGAAATAAGTATTTACAGAGGAGACAGCAAATTCTAGCTGCTACACAGTGCCAACTCCTGCACCATCTCCAACTATTCAACTACTGGCAGAGCCCAAAAGCTCTCTTTAAAGGACAACTGAACACTAAATCAACTTTTTTTAGCTTATAAATTGAATAAATGGTTGTCATAGTGCTCTGTACATGTCCTGCTCAATGTTTGTAAACATTTTTGTGCAAATGAGATAAAATCTTACATTTGAGCCTAAAACCGTGTCTGTGGCGCCCTTTCTACATTATTGAGTGCACTGCATTTGAATTTCGTGCTGTCCTTTCCATTGGCTCTGAAGTGCTGTGTGTCGTCACACAGTTCATGAGACGTCAGTCGCTCTGCCGCTGTGGGGAATAAAAGCAGCCAAGTCTCACACACGCCTCCGTAGCAAGTTGGTGTTGGAATAGCGAGCAAGCGTCTTGGAAGGAGCTCTAGCCTAAAAAATAACTGCTGGCTTGGGGCTAACTTGTCGCTCTTTATTACTGCCATGTCCTATGGGTCTTTAACTATACCCTCATGGTCTACACCAGTGGAAATGGTTAGTCTAGGTTATCTCATCGCCTACAGCTCACTGTTGATGAAACATCTGCAATAAACCACAAATGCGTAAAGCCCGGCTCAGTGTGTGATCATCATAAAGGATGCTTTATGAAGTTACTGGCTTTATTGACGTTATTAGTGCATACTACAATGAACTTAACTAGAGCCGGAAACCAACCGGAAAACCAATTCAATCAATAACCAAAATGTATATAAAAATAAAAAGAATAAATTGCGCTTCCTATGACAACAGAAATTAATTAGCATAAATCACAAAATAATTAATACATTAACAAATTGTTAGAGTCAATCCCCCGGGCCACAAAGGGGGTGGTACTAGAGCAATGTCAGCTCCCTGCCATGTGGACCATAGGGAAGCGCGTTCCTCGCCCATTGGTGCCTAGTGTGCACCCTTGTAGGCTACAGCGGGTAGGACCAGAGTCTTAACAGAGGGACAGTTTGTGAATACATGAGCGCGGGACATGAACCAAAAAATATCCCTGACGTTTTGCAGCGAGCGGCTGTAGACGCTTCATTTTGTCTGTGTACCTGTACGCGGCTCCTCTCGCGTGTGTGTGTATCTGTCGGCGGCTTCCCGATGGCCTCTGATTGGATATTGTACCACTGAGCCCCGCCCTGGTGTGTTCAGCTCGCGTGTGATTGGCTGTGTGACCGGTAGCGGTGTATTACACATGGTACTGAACAACAAACAACACAAGACACGTTTCCCTGGGTATTACCAAACTAAAATATGATAAAACAGCTGTTGGATAAACATACGGTGAGCTGTGCGTGTGGAGCGGACTGCAGAAGCCTTCAAACAGGGATGTGGACATTTTTACTGCAGGTCGATGTAAGTAGTGCTGAGCAGGCTACGCTAACGTGCCTCTGATAGTTATTACATTGAACTAGAAATGCAGCAATGGCTGCGCCATTGCGATTGACTGCGGAACTGCAGGAATCGAATGCAGAAATTGCATAAACCGTTTATTCATAAATGCATAAATTTGCATAAATTGGTAAAATTCATAAACAGTTTAAATTGCACAAACTGTTATATTGCATAAACTTTAGATTGCATAAACTGGTTAAATTGCAAAAAACGGTAAAATGCATGAATTGGTTAATTTGCATAATCTAATTTGCATAAACTGGTAAAATGCATGAACTGGTAAAATGCGTTAGTTGGTTAATTTGCATAATGTAATATGCATAAAGTGGTAAAATGCATAAACAGTTTAAATTGCACAAACTGTTATGTTGCATAAACAGGTTAAATTGCAAAAACGGTAAATGCATGAATTGGTTAATTTGCATAAATTATATAAACTGCATTAACTGTTTAAATTTCATAAATCCTAAATGGCATAAATTGTTATGTTGCATAAACTGGTTAAAATGCGTAAACTGGTTAAAATGCGTAAACTGGTTAAATTCCATAAAGTGGTTAATTTGCATAAATTGTTTATATTGCATAAACTTTTTAAATTCCATAAACTGGTCAAACTGTTGAAATCGCCTAAATGCTGAAATTGCAGAAGCTTCACAAATGGCTGAAACACATGGAGAGCCAGAAATCCTATTAAAATGCATTGGCTGGATTCGCCATACACACTAATGGGGCAGAGACCACATACACACCAATGCAAAATTTCAAATTCCTTTAGAAAAAAACTGGAAAACTGCAGAAGGCCAATTTTTTCTCAAAACCCACAAGTTGCGGAAGCTGTACATGCACAAACTTCAGAAATTGCAGAAATTGCGGAAAAAAATGCGGAAAAGCATGAATTTGCGGGAGCCCCATTATGCGTCAATGGGAAAATCATCCGAATATCGGCTGATTGCGGAAAAACAGTAAGAAGAAGAAGAAGAAGAAGATCTTTATTTATATCGCAGAAGTCCGAAAAGTAATAGCAGGATTCTCCTCAACATGCGGAACATTTTGATGCATAACTTGCAGAAATTGCACAAAGCATGAAAGTGCTGAAAGCTGCAGAAAATCAGGAAAAAATGTGTTGGTATAATAATAATAAAGAAACGGAAACCAATAATTGACTGCGGAAAGTTCCGCAGTCAATCAATAATCATATTCAAAGTTTAATCATCAAACATGCTCTAACATACTGCAGGAGACAGGGAATCAGATTTTCTAAAGCTCATGCTTTTGTTGGTAAAAATTGGAATGACTGACGCAGAGAAACTTGACTAAAAACACTCAAATAGAAGCCAAACAATGCCTTACATAATTGTTTTTAAAAGGATGCCAGAGTACATTTAAATATATATTTGAATGGACTATATAAAATGAATTATGATAACAGGAAACACAAGTCAAACTTATCACTGACTTCAATGCGGGGGATGTTTTAAACGTGTTTCTGAGCTGCATGTGACTGACTGTCCTCAAATATGCACAATGCTTTGTGTCATTGTACCTTTTGGCAGGGCCGTAACAATGAAGGGGGCTAACTGGGCATTTGCTGAGGGGCCCCAATTTGAAGGGGGTCCAGAAAATTAATTATTTAACACCAGTAAATAGACCAGCTAAAAGTAATATGTATTATCTAAAATGCACCAGATTGCAGGAAATCATATCTGAATTATAAAAATCTCTTGGGGGAGGACCCTCAAACCCTCCCTTTGAAGTGCCCTGCCACACTTTAAACAGGTTCTGCTGGTTATGTGGGGTGGTGCCAGAGTCACCTCTGACAGATCCATTATGCAGCTCCTGATGTGCTCATCCATGAAAATCATATACTTGTTTTTGGCTTATAATTTTATACGATAACGAGACACTATCGCCATGAGAAAGGGCACCCAGCTCAGGACCGGCCGATGTCTCACTCCAAAGTTTGGTGAAAAGTTGGCAGCCCTGGTGACAAGGTGGTTACTGGCGCCCTGTCACTCTGACATTGAAGGTCTCACTGACTGTATTACAACAGGGATACGACACCAGTAGTTGTATCCCTGATTTACAACCTTATCAGACGTATGCTAAAACAGCGCCCCAAGCTCCCATTAAGGTATGTCAGTTTCACCAATTGAGACATGACTAGATTGTACTGCGATGACAATTCCAAAATTCAGATGCAAAAATGCTTCAGAAATATGCCAAATTAGATCCCGATAGATGTGTTGTGATGGTACCATAAAAAAATAAACCAATCAAGCACACGCACAACCAGATGAGTAGGATTACACTATCATTCTACTGAACGTGAGGATAAAAGCAGCCACAACGCTGTAGCCTCAGATCCTGCACCGGGGAAGACCAGCCTCAGTTTCCGCTGCTGTTCTTCACAAAGTTCTGCTTTTGTTTCAAAGTTCCTCTTGAGAACGTGGTGCCAATGCCATAACTGGTCAAATTGCCATAATGGACAGACATCTTACTGTATAAGATACAAGATACAACACTGGTGTCATATGGATTTGGAGGACCTATTTAGGAATCTAAATAACTCAACTGTATCCAACAATTGTGAATTCTTAATTGTTACACCCATAAAGACATGGCTTATTTAAAATCACTCCTACAGAGGTTTTCTGAAAAACTTTTCATGCTAATTTTCAGTGTTCATTATGTCAAATCAAAGGGCTACTCAATGCTACTTGTTGTTGCTTTTCAATAGTATTGTGTTATTTACCAAGTTCCTCCTCGAGAATTATCCACAAATCCTTGAAGTCATAGAGATGGAGTCTGAGACCAGACACAAGGAAGACCTTTGGAGACTCAAAGCCCAGCTTCTTGAGTTCTGCATTAGGATAAAGCTCAGTCAGACAAAAACAGCAGATAGGTTCAAAGTGGATCAACACACTGTTACCTCTGATGCTGCTGCTCCTGATGATGTTAAGGACTTCTTCCTCTTTAACATGTGGATTTTCCTCTTCTCGTCTCGTATGTTATGTTCAATCTTGGATCGAACAAAGTAGAACTTTTTGTTCATCTTCTGAATTTCTTTTGCCAGTTTTGCATCATTTTCTCTGAAACGCTCACTGGAAACAATGATGAAGAAGTCGTACTTCTCAAACCCCACATGCTTAAGGTATTTATCAGCTGAAAATGTGGTGGTACCAATCCCCGGCATATCCCAGATTCTAATATTGGGATTCTCTGGATGGGGATACTCTGTTGGTTCCATCGTGGGTTCCTTAATTCCTGTTGGAGCTGCTCCATCTGTTTTGTTTTTGATTCCTCTCAGAGCATTGACCAGAGTGGATTTACCAGAGCCAGACTCTCCTGTAATCGCAATGTTCACAGTAATGTTTACCTTTTCCTCATACTCCTGCACATTTTTTGCTGCAGCAAGAGTCCGGTCATTGTTCTCCTGTGCAGTTTGAAAGTCTTCAGCCATAATGATCTCTGTGAAATAGAAAATTGAGACAATCACCGTCATAAGCGTATGACACATTAAACACTTTTTGTTGTTGTTGCTAAAACATAGTAAATACAATTTAAGATTTTGCTAAAGATTGTTTCCAGCTTTCTTTAGTTTATGATGTTTATAGTTTCACTTCCTTATTGGACACTGACATGAAGTGACATAGATGAAGGCAAACAAATTCAAACTGTTGCTGTGCCGACCATGTTATGTCAATGGGAAATGAGTCAAACTGCTATGGAGTGTTACAACTACCTTTACCCTTACCACAATCTACAGTGGGGGAAAAAAGTATTTAGTCAGCCAACAATTGTGCAAGTTCTCCCACTTAAAAGATGAGAGAGGCCTGTAATTTTCATCATAGGTAAACCTCAACTATGAGAGACAAAATGAGAAAAAAAAATCCAGAAAATCACATTGTCTGATTTTTTATGAATTTATTTGCAAATTATGGTGGAAAATAAGTATTTGGTCACCTACAAACAAGCAAGATTTGTGTCTCTCACAGACCTGTAACTTCTTCTTTAAGAGGCTCCTCTGTCCTCCACTCGTTACCTGTATTAATGGCCCCTGTTGGAACTTGTTATCAGTATAAAAGACACCTGTCCACAACCTCAAACAGTCACACTCCAAACTCCACTATGGTCAAGACCAAAGAGCTGTCCAAAGACACCACAAACAAAAATTGTAGACCTGCACCAGGCTGGGAGGACTGAATCTGCATAAGCAGCTTGGTGTGAAGAAATCAACTGTGGAAGCAATTATTAGAAAATGGAAGACATACAAGACCACTGATAATCTCCCTCGATCTGGGGCTCCACGCAAGATCTCACCCCGTGGGGTCAAAATGATCACAAGAACGGTGAGCAAAAATCCCAGAACCACACGGGGGGACCTAGTGAATGACCTGCAGAGAGCTGGGACCAAAGTAACAAAGGCTACTGTCAGTAACACACTACGCCGCCAGGGACTCAATTCCTGCAGTGCCAGACGTGTCCCCCTGCTTAAGCCAGTACATGTCCCGGCCCTTCTGAAGTTTGCTAGAGAGCATCTGGATGATCCAGATGCCTTGCCTTGCCTTGCCTTGCCTTGAGTTGCATCCAAAGAACACCATACCTACTGTGAAGCATGGGGTGGTAACATCAGGCTTTGGGGCTGTTTTTCTGCAAAGGGACCAGGACGACTGATCCGTGTAAAGGAAAGAATGAATGGGGCCATGTATCGTGAGATTTTGAGTGAAAACCTCCTTCCATCAGCAAGGGCATTGAAAACGAAACGTGGCTGGGTCTTTCAGCATGACAATGATCCCAACACACCGCCCGGGCAACGAAGGAGTGGCTCGTAAGAAGCATTTCAAGGTCCTGGAGTGGCCTAGCCAGTCTCCAGATCTCAACCCATAGAAAATCTTTGGAGGGAGTTGAAAGTCCGTGTTGCCCAGTACCTGCCCAAACATCACTGCTCTAGAGGAGATCTGCATGGAGGAATGGGCCAAAATACCAGCAACAGTGTGTGAAAACCTTGTGAAGACTTACAGAAACCGTTTGACCTCTGTCATTGCCAACAAAGGGTATATAACAGAGTATTGAGATGAACTTTTGTTATTGACCAAATACTTATTCTCCACCATAATTTGCAAATAAATTCATTAAAAATCAGACAATGTGATTTTCTGGATTTTTTTCTCATTTTGTCTCTCATAGTTGAGGTTTACCTATGATGAAAATTACAGGCCTCTCTCATCTTTTTAAGTGGGAGAACTTGCACAATTGTTGGCTGACTAAATACTTTCCCCCCCCACTGTATGTCACTTCCTGTCAGTAGCTTAAACATGAAAAAAACATGACCATATTTCTTCATTAAAATTGCTGTTTCACTGAAATAAAATGACAATTATTACTTACAACAGATGTTAGCCATCTAAATAAGTTATATTTTCAATAGGATTAAAACCTGCCATTTGTACGTTAAACATGTTTACAAGCACCCGTGTTTGAAGTGTTGTGTGTGTGGTAGACGGGATTAAGCTTCTGTTGCCTCATTCACGTAACTTTTCCTCTCTCCCTCTCTCTCCCTCGCGCAAGAGGGGAGAAAACAACGCAAGTGAAAGAGGCGTTTTTAGATTGTAAAGTTATCATAGGGGAAAACGGACAACTTCAGACAGAGGTTTACAGGAAGGCATTCTTCCAGTATTTGATGTTTGACTCAAACCATCTGCTCCAGCACAAACTAGGGGTCATTAGAGCTAAGAGGTGCCTACTAGTGCAGAAGGAAAGACCAAAGAGGAGCAACATGTCCAGAGAGCCCTCTCAGACTGTGGCTATCCTAACTGGTCTTTCACTAAAGCACAAAGGGCAAGAAGACCCAAAGAACAAGACAGACAGACTACAGAGCCCAGAAGAAAGGGAGTTGCGGTGCCGTATGTAGCCGGGGTCTCAGAGAAACTTCAGAGAATCTTTAAACAGCACAGGATTCCAGTGTACCACAAACCTGTGAACACACTGAGACAAAAATTAGTTCATCCCAAAGACAAAACTCCTAGCCACAAACAAAGCAATGTGGTTTATTCTATTTGATGCAAAGAAGAAGAATGCAAAGAACATTATATTGGAGAAACCAAACAAGTTTTACAGAAGAGACTTTATCAACACCGAGGAGAAAGCACAAGCGGCCCTCAGTCGGCTGTGCACCTCCACCTCAAAGCCTCCAACCACTCCTTTGAGGACGAGGAGGTCAAAGTTTTAGCTAAAGAAGAACGCTGGTTTGAAAGAGGAGTAAAAGAAGCTATTTTGTCAAGAAAGAAAATCCCTCCATGAACCGGAATGGTGGGCTCAGATTTAATCTTCCTTCACTTTACTCCAATCTCCTGTGGGGAAAACCAACAGGGCACAGCCAGTCCAAGGAGACGATACCTCAGCTAACAAAAGAACAATAGGCAGGTAATTAGCAGTGATCATCTATGAATAGGACAGGACTGACCGATACTGGGGGGAGCAGGTCGTTACAGACGCTCTACTTCAAAGGTGTTTACCCACAGGTGAGAGTAGCTGTGATTAGAGGGGAGGAGCCGGGCCAACCCCAACTCCTCCTGTTGGTCTTTATCTAAGCTGCGGGCCGAGCGGGACTTTTGTCCACTGACGAAGCCTTTTGGATGAGAGGCGAAACGTTCGAGACTTCAACTACTGAGTACAGAGGATGACTCAAGTACCTTCATTGAAGATGGACAACTCTTGTTCGACTGAGAGCTTACACAGACATTAAGCAACCCAATCCAATCAACCCATAGTACATCAGAAAGTCTCAGAGAAGATGTGAATCCAGCACTGAGATGGATTCCAAGCGATTCTGAGGTACAGAATAGGCTTCAAGCAGGATACGGTCACACACTTCTCAGATGATAAGGCATCAGTAAACTCCATAGGAGGCCCAAATACTTTACTGACGGAGTTCAAAACATCCACATCCTGCCATCATGAAGGCACTAGATACCGGCTTGATAAGTTAGCTACTGTGGTGGTTCTCGCTCGTTTGGGCGAACAATCTTTCCGATGCCCCTCTCTCAAATTGCAAAACTACAACAATTTTGATGAGTCAATTTGACTCACTTCTTTTTTAACTCCCATATTTACCTCCCTGTCCACACGTAGCCAACTTAACAGGTCAAATATCTGTGATCACTGTCATCTTATGATATTAACTGTACATGCCATGCATCTACTGATACATTAATATATTTTTGCACTCATTCTCAATATGTGCAATTCAAATCCTTTCTCTCAGCTCAGCACAAACACACGTGCAAGCATTCACACAAAAGTTTGTACGGCATTTAGTGGCAATCAAATGCTGCCACACATAGTCCAGTGACAGCAAGGACTGAAGGCTGTAAAGATCTACTTTGAGCAGGGGCGAATCTGAGCATACAGGGGCTGGGGCATTATGGGGAACCACTGACAAATAAGCTGTCAGAAACTTACAAAAATGGAAAAGCAGGTGGTAGTCTATAATTTTTTTAAATTGAAAATATAGTGGCTGCTAGTTCTCGGAGTCCCTTTACATTTCGTGTCGTTTTGGCCACACCAACCGCTGTAAAAGTCGAAGGAAAGAAATATTGGTATCACCTCTCCCACTGCTATAAAGCCAAAACCCCAGGAGAGGTAATTACGCCAAACGCACATCACCGCGGGACGGCCACGCCTCCCAGGATACATCACAGACACAAGGGACGGCGACGCCTCCCTGCAAGGACAGAATACAGCCACACCAGGCGGACGAGGGCCAAGCTCCACAGGATAATTTGGAACAAGAAACAGGAGACGACGATACCTCACAACCATCACACGGACTGAGACGCTCAAAAAGACTGCATATTCGCCAGAAGGAGTCGCAGAGGGATAAATAGAACGGGGCACAGGGAATCAGGGAGAATTGTGGTGGGAAACATTGGGGAAAAATCTTCTGTAGGGGAAAAGCGTATTAGGAGAGAGGTTAGAATTACAGGGTTGGGGATTATAGTTAGTATTTGGAGAGTAATAGTGGTAGTTGTAATACTTTTGGTGCTAACTCACAGGGGGAATACACCTACACAATCTGATACATTAGAGGAAAACATAAAACATTGTGCTTTGGCTGTCGTAAGTGTGGCTATGCAGCAGAGGAAGGTGCCAAACACGACAATTATTGAATACACTTATGTCCGGGCTGTAAGGTTCAATAAAACCTGGATGGTGGGTCCTGAAGATTTTATCATGATTTACCATCCAACACATGCTAAATGCTTGGCTGATGGAGTTATGAAGATGAGGGTGAAATGTAATCATGATCACTGCATAGACATTGATTCTGGAGTGAGGGTGACTGATATTCAGGCCAGAGAAATGATGCAGGCACATTTACATATGCGCGAGAAGAGAGAAAATCGTTGGAGTGGAGCGGAGTGGAAGTTGTGGGGCCAGGAAAGCAGTCTATTTTATCAGTGGATGGAGTTTAGTGCCAAGCAGGTTAGTAATGTGGACTGTGTGACATGTGTAAACACTAAACAGACTCCACAGGTCTTGCCATTACCAGGATCGGATGTGCGGTCCTGTTTGGAAGAAAGCTCATGTTTTGCATTCTGTGTCATAAGGATGGCTCACAAACGTGGACAATGGCCTGAGGAGGGCCGCGTGTGTCCAAGGGCGATAGAACAGGATTTAGAACAGTGGATGCCACCGATGGTACGTGTGGCAAGGCAGCAAGTTCATCCGTTTTGTATAGCCAGAGGACTTAACATGCGGGTTGCACTAGCCCGAGGTCTGTCATTAGACAAGAAAATTAAGTGTAGGTGGCGGACCTTGCAACTTAGAGAGAGGAACGTACATAGGACATCAATTCAGACCTACTGGTGTAACACTACCGCTTTGGCTGATTTCCAATGTGATCAGGTGTTACAAGATGGAGGGCAATGGGAAATTGTGGTAAATGATACATTAATGCTGGAGCACGATCTTCCCATGCTGGCGGAAGGAACGAAATTGTTGGCTGACATATTCTGGCTATGTGATCATGAGAAAGGGGTGTTGTCTGCTTTATCTTCAGGATGGACAGGTCTGTGTGTGCCTATCTTGCTGACAGGACAGGTGATAGTGTTTAAAGCTTCGGCTGACAGGCCAAGAAAGTCTAGGGGATTGAGAGAGGCTTGGGGTGAAGAACCAAAGATTTATGTATCGGCATTGCAGGTGCCCTCCGGGGTACCCGACGAACATAAAGTCATTTCAGACGCATGGTTGCGCACGGGACTAGTACTTGGATGGATTCCGTTTTTAGGCTCGGAGATAAATTCAGCAACATTGCAAGAAATAGCAAATGGATAAATGTTCTGATGTTTAACCAATTAAGATTTGTTAATTTTACAATTACGGCATTAGAGGGCATAGGAGAGCAGTTACACGCTACATCTTTAATGGCCCTGCAAAACAGGATGGCAATTGACACTGTGTTGGCAGAAACTAACGGAGTGTGTGAACAAATAGGTCCAGATTGCTGTAGTGTAATACCTATGCACACAGGGGAGGCTGGTAATTTGACTTTGGCGTTGGAAAAATTACGAGCTTATAGGGATGAAGCTGTACAAAATACCAATTGGAGAACAAAGCCGAAACTCTTGGAAAGCATATGGAATTGGCTTAGTATTTTTCATTGACAAAAATCTTTCAAGTGATAGGGATGGCGTTAGGAGGATTGCTGCTGATAGCGTCTGTTGTTTTGTGTTGTGTGCTACCACTAATTAAGCTGATGGTGAGCAAGACGATTAACGCTTTTGGAGGCCAGTTTCCACTGTATGTTAGCTATGTGTCTAATTTAGGGGACATAGAGATGGAAGATTTGACCCCAGATGGGGAGGAAACAAGAGAAAGGACGCAGAACAGAGATAAGACGCACCAGGAGACAGACGGACCCACAGTTACATTATGAATACACCCACAACACGGAAAAGAAGGGGGAAGGGAAAGGCTGTGGAGAATCGCAAGTATAATGCCCAATTACAAAATGTGTTAAACAAACTTCCATACGGACATATTAGAATGCATCAATCCAAGACATTTATACAATTTAATAACAGGATATCAGTGCAATCAGAAGGCTACCCACTGGTACCGGAACCTAGCGATGTCCGGATACAGTATATCCAGTGTGGGCGATGGAAAACCAAAGTGTATAGATTACCCTCTCACTTAACTGCGGAGGTAGATGAAATTTCGCTGTATTATAAATATGATTTGACAAATTCCGCTGCCCATTTATGCATGCCACTGATTACGAAGGCCATTTTTGAGATAATATCAATAAAGTGGGGAGAAGATTTGCTGTTTAGCACTAAAAGTAAACTAAAAAGGGATAGAAGGAAGGGGGTTAGAGGGAGATCTCAGCTATATAATAAGCAATATATGGAATATACAGATAAGCTTCAGTTATTTATAGGGGGAAAACCTCAGCAGCAATATAAAGATTATGCCTACAACACGATGTATGGCTTACAGAGTAATTGTACGTGCACTCCCTTTTATAGACTATCATGAGAATACTTCGAGGCCAAGAGGAGCCATGGGAGCATTCACACCCTCTGAATGCTGAGAACGAGATGAATGGAGACGAACCATCCGAGGGAGGGGAAGCAGCACCGCCTGACCTGGAGACATCCCCACCTGTCGAGATGGAGGTGCCCGCTGCTGATGAGACGCCTGTCCAGGCGAGGGGACTCCTACCAATGAGGACGGCGCGGACGTGCCAACAGAGACCAGCTCGGACGGACAGAGGAGGACAGCGTGGACGTGCCAACAGAGGCCAGTTCGGACGTACAGATGAAATACGAAGGAACGCGCAGAGGAAGGACGGCGGGGCGAATCGGAGACAGGATTCCAGGGAGACATTGCCATGACGGACGCCACCCGGGGACTGGTTACCAGACGATCCACCGATGTATGAGGATATATCGGACAATGACACTCCCTCGCAAGTGACGAGGGTAGAGCACACGGATTTATCTGCATACAGGAGTACTTCAACATGAATGGGGAGCAGTTGGTGGAAGAAATTTCACACTTGCTGCACGGTAATTCCAGAATGGAAGTGGACAGTGCAGGGACTAACAGCCCTTTACCTGGGGCGTTTGCTGTGTCCTTGCTATTGGACAACAAATGTGAGGACTGACCCTGATCAGGTGGCCAGACGACCAACCGTGATTAGATCCCAGCCAATACGACCCGCGAGGGGGAAGAGATCTCCAACTCCAGTACCTGCATGGAATAGCTGTGGATCGGCTTGTCGTGACGGATTTTACTGTGAGAGCTGTTTGAACGCAAGGAGGGAACAAGCTGGGGGAGGAGGGGATTTAACCAGACCTCCTCCTGATCAAAATATGCCTCCTGAAGGGCCACTGGAACCTAGGCCAGAGCCCTCAGGCGCTGGTGACATTCAAGAACCGTCTACTATATTTCCTCCGGGTTGGGAGAATCGATCCTTGTTGGAGTTATTATTTGATCAGTCAATGGATTATGCTGGACCTGGCAATGGAAATAATAGGCCTGGTCCCGATCCTCTCCAGTCATTGGAAAGACTTACTGAACAAGGTCAGAGTCGTAGTGAACATGTTGTACGACCAAGAAGAGGACGTTTGAATGGACAATACGCAGCAGGTGCTACGGGACATATGGCACGTGCTCCAAGGTCTGTTAGACCTAGGAATGACACTGGGGACCATGGGCGGACCTCGGCGTCCCGCCCCATGATTCATACAGCTCAAAATAATGACAATCAGGCACGTGGTTCCGAATAAATGAAGTGAGACAACTGAGATGGGAATAACAAAGATGTCGCAGAGACATTACGGTTATGCAACGGTTATGTTCTGTTGTGTTACGTGATCGGAGACATGCTCAAAATCAGGAATCAATCTTTCACCAGCTGCTATTAGCGCGTTCACGGGCTACCTTTGAGCAGATCAATAAAATATGGAGTGAGGTTTTTGACATTCGAATACGAGTACAACAGCAGGGTGCGGAGGCATTTCCGAGAACAACTCTGAGTGGGGTGTTTACTTTGGGGAGGCGTACAAACGTTAATACAGTTGCCGAGGAGTCAGGTGCCCGTGCTCCGACCCCTTTTAACTCAGAGAGAGGTGATAGTGAGTCCGGTCGTACTTCAACGGGGGAATCATATTCGGAGGGGGATACTGATTCTGAAAATATCTCGGAGAGGGAGGAAGGTGAGGAGACTGAGTCCGAACATTGAGGGTAGACAGAAGGAGGGGGTGTGGGGGCTTCAGGGATGCACTGAAAGAAAAAGGTCGCTGAGAAAGCGTAAAAAAATTACCGACAGTGGGTTGCGCGCAATAATGTCTTGTTGTGGTTTTAAATGTGTTAACGTAATATCCTCCAGATACATTCATACTATTTGAGAATGAAAATTTCAGCTTTTTAGTTACAAATAAAATTATGTTTCAGCTTCATAATAAATACATAATCTTTGAGCGTGATAATTTCATCTTCACTTCAAATAAAATCATGATTTTCCTTCTTTTTAAATTCATCCTATTTGAGCGTAAAAAATCCGGTTAACTTTAAAATAAAACGTGTTTCACTTTCGCATTTTACCCATCTTATCCATGCATAAAGCATTTGTATTCATTATTTGTATTTTTGTTACGTTAGCGTCATATATTGACGTATTATATATTACATCATTTGGTTTAACATTTTATATACATAATGAGTCTAAAATAAACTACTTCACATTACAAACGTTATGAGTTTTGACCTATAAATCAAAATAGTGCTCGTTCATAAATGATAACAAACCGATTTAATGAAGACAAATGTGCAACCATTTGTGAACATGGATCATAAGTGGAAATTTCAGAATAAACAATGGAATATTTCAATATACTAAACGAAAAAAACATTTTTTTTTTAAATGTTCTTCACATTTCAACTTAAAATGCACATAATTGAGGCAGAAAAATACTTTTGGGTGCTTCAGCGTTGATATTTTAGATGTCATAATGTGAAGTTTCAAGGGAGCAGACAATTTACCCACAAGACTGGTCAGGATTTGGATTTTGCCTTTACAGGAAGAAATGGGAAAGAAAACTCCATTCCATCCTATTGTATTCACTTAACTGCTTAGAAAGTTATATGCATTATCCAAGAACTACAGATTGGAACACTTCAGCAGTAACTGAAACAATTAAAGTAAACATACTTGTAAACTGCATTTAGTAAAACAGTTCTCCAGGTACAATTTTGGCACTGACATTTTAAACATTGATAAAACCTCTAAAAACTTTGTTTTGCATGTCTCCTTTAAGACATTATGCCAAGTGTTTGAACGCCTAGTATAAACCACAATTGTTCATTAACTAACTATTTAAATAAATGTAACTAATGGCATGGCTTCCATTCACAAGAAAAAAAAGTCGCAAATGTGATAAAAGCGATCAGCAAGCTCATCTTGTTTTCTTGAACAGTTACGAGAAACGCCACAATTACAAAGACCAATAACTTTCTTCTCAAACAAGCACTGAAGAGGCCTAAAATCCAGTTGAAACGGTGAACCTCCTAAACCCCTATTCAAGGAGCCGATTTTTCAGGACTTGAGCTTTCCTGGAAAGAGTGCCCCCATCAAGCTCGATAATCACCTTTTGGACCACTTCAAAGAAATACCTCTGTTGTGGAGGGTAGTCCATGTTTAAGGCATACAGCAGTCCAAAGAGGAGGGCAATAGCCAACGGAACATTGTCCAGTTCTTGGATGACTATTTGGCCTTCCAGGATTATTCCAATGTCATCTGGTTTTGACTGGGCTGCATGTTGTTTGGCAGTGAAGATTCCCACTGTAGTGTTTTCTGTGTAGTCCTCAAAGTCTGCTTCATTGTTTCCCTGCAAAGTAACAAAAAGTTAATACATTAACCAGGATACACTCTTCACAACGTCTATAAAAAAGATGTATAATGTGGTATATACTGTAGTAATACCTGTACCAAATGTGACAATATACAAGGACATGGAATACAAATAAAGAATACAATCTGGAAAACAAGAAAAACTACTGGATTCTTAAATATTTCCAAAATTATTAGTTCAATAAATGACATTGTAGAAGCTCAGTGTGTAGCTTTTGTAAATTTGCATATATCATTTTTGGTAATAATTGAGCACACTTTACTTAAAAAAATACTAGTTGTATCGAGTGAATATTTATTTGAGCAGATAGATTTACCAAAACCTGCTTGTTTGCCTCTCCCAACTGCTCAAAGACAGGGAGATGACCCAATGAAGAATGAGAGCAAAAACAAAACCGTTATGTTTAAATTTTTGTTGAGTGTAGTAATAAGGTCTGATAATGCGTGCAAATGGCCTTAAATGTACGGTTCCAGCCCGCTGCCCGTCTCTTTTGAGGTTCTTGTCCGTTTTCCTAGCCCTGCCCCACTCTTAACTGCTGCCGCACATTTATGATTGCACATTCCCCCCAAACTTTGGAGCCGAATTGGTCAGGTTTTAACAGAACATGAACAGTATTCCCAGTATTTCCACCAAACAATTCGAACATAGTAACAGAGAAGGTCCTAAATTAATACATTGTCTGGTTAATATTTTTCAGCTGTTACGCCAATACCCTTGATCACATTCTATAATTCGGTATACTCATTAAAAATTTAATGTGAATTTCAATTATAATTGCATTGTATGTATTCATAACACAGTTCTACGGCTCCCCCCTTGTTGCCTGGCCAAACAGATGCTCCTCCTTTTACTGCCAATCATTTCCCGATTTTACCCATATTAGTCAAATCACGGACCGAGAGACGAAGATGTCACCACACTCTTCCAAAACATTAAAGATGGCGGCATGGCAACTGATATATTGTTTTTTTTTGCTCTTTCGTCCGTTTTAAATCAAATGAAAAATTACGTTTTTGAAAAATCTTTGTGCCGCTTATTTCTGCGTCATATCCAGCGTTTCTCTAATTGGTTGGTCTCATCTGTCAATCACGCCCACCGGGAAATTGCTAAGATCACGCTCGCTCCCAGACTACATGACTTTGAAGAATCTTTGAAAAAGCATGTAGTTTGGCAGGCCAGGCAACCCCCTTGGTGCCTGGTGCCCAGCACAGACCATGTGCACCACACACAGAACTATAGAAGGACAAGAGTCAATTAATGCCTTTATCCAGGGCTCGAAATTAACTTTTTTTCTTGGTAGCGCTTGTGCTCCTAATTCTGAAATTTAGGAGCACAGTCAAAAATTTAGGAGCGCAACCAAAAAAACAGGGAAGCTTTTAACAGGGATGAAGGGAATTTAAACGTATCACACGCCACTTCCAGCCTTCTGTTGCATTTTAGAAGTATTATTTTAGCTGTTTGCAATGATTCAGCAATCTACAAAACTCATTAGGCTAAATCTTAACATTATAAATGGGACACCAGATCGCCCCCAACCCCGACTTGCTCCGCCCCTGCTTCAGCGGACGTCATCGTCTCCTCACTCTGCGCCTTCACTCTCCTGACTGTGCTGCGGGAGAAAGCTCCATAGATCGCGCTACACGCGGCAAACTCCTTTGTCAGAACCTTAGAAGACGTGTTAAACATTGTGTTTGTGACTTTACGTTTTGTATTTTGCGAGAGTGACGATGATTCGCTTTCAGCGCTGCACGAGGGGGCGAGCGGGTTGGATTGAAGTTTGCGCTGCTTCTCCGCACCACATCGATTCGAGCGTCATTTGAGAGATAGTTCCCAGTCCCAATGAGTTTATGAATGACATATATATTCCTCGTTTTCTCATAAAGAGACTACAGTTGCGTAAATACATTGGCTCATTCAATGAAAGCGGGCGGATGAATGAGAGCGGAGCACAGGCACATGTACGCAGAGAACACGGCTGGGCTGGTGCAGGTTGGCCCAGCGCGTGTGACTGAGAGGAATGACAGCGGCGCTGAGCCACAACAGGACAGATCGTAGTTTATAAGCTCTCGAACTATTTTAGAACAGAAAGTTTGCTGTTGCTGACAGGCAGCGTTTGTGAAAACAATGACACAAGCCTTTTTAAGGTAGCACGAGAAGGTTTTCTTTAAGGTGGACCGGAGCATTTGTTTGCAGTCGCAAACATGCGAGTGATTCTATTTTTAGATCGCAAAGGCATAATTTTGGGAGCATTTGCGACCAAAATGGTCGCAATTTCGAGCCCTGTTATCATTTGTGTTTTGTTTTATAGCTCATCTTGTAGATGCTTCCATGCTTTCCATGCAAAATGAATACAGAGCTATGAAGAAATGCGTGGTCTAGTCTAGTCATAGCTACCAACACGTGCTGCTACATAAACCTTTAAATATCTAAAACATGTTTCCTATATATGTAACTATTGTATAGTATTAATCAAAGCCAACCTCTGGTAATATTATTGTACTCACCACATGCTCTTTTATCAAGATGTCAGGGTCCTCGTTCAGGTACACGCATAATGCCTTCAAAATACACTCCCTTCCAGCATCGACATCTTCATCACTGGATTCCTGGGTGCATAACAGACCGGCTTAGATCCCAAATCATACAGTACTACGCACAAAAACACATGTTTTGTTTTTTTTGGGGTTTAGACATAGTTTACTCCCAGCTTTAACAAAATTTCGTCTGATACAGGCCTTTTTTAAAGTTTTTTTTTTTTATACCAGGTTTATTCCTAATTTAATCTTTCTTTAGAAAAATAATAATAATTCAAGTTGCAAATACACAGTTCAAAGGAAAGGGGTAATGATAACCGCTTATTAACAGTACTTTAACAATATCTGAATGATCAATTAAGTTAAGTTAAGAACCACTGATCTATGATCTATGATCATATGTAAAATATAGTATAATACATATGTTTATACAATATCTAAAAAATGCACTTAATCAGGTGAAGAAACAACCACTGCAAACAAGATTACTCAAAATGGACGGACTGAACTAGTGAACCAGGAGTTCAAAATAGTTGGCAAAGTTTATAACACAATTAAAAGACTCAAAAAGTTGATTTAGCTACATCACAGAGGACACTAGTATTAAACATAAATTTGGAAAATATGTTACACTTCTTACATCTGTCATGGATTTCATCAGTTCTTGCAGCTTCTTTCCAATTTGTCCTCCCCTCTTCTTAAACAGGGCTAGGAGTTTGTTAGATAAGATGTCCAACTGAGAGAGGAAACGGGACTGAAGAGGGATGGTTGTCAGTCTCTTGAACTCAGCGTCAATCTGAAAAAAGACAAACCCAGTGCATAAACTTATTATCAGTATTATCACAAAAAAACCCTCAAACTTTTCATTGTGCATCAGAATACTGATGCACAATGACTCTCTCTCCCGCTCTCACACACACGTGTGACATTGAGAGAGATTTTATATATATATATATATATATATATATATATATATATATATATATATATATAGAGGCTCAAGCAGAAGAAATACTGTGTGGAAAAGACCGACATTGCTACGTATCGCCGTCCTGTGCATGTGATCGCATTGTTTACTTTTGACCCCACATATCTGGCACAATTCTATCTAACCATAAAACCTAACACACAAGGCCAATTGTTGTCAATATTTAAAAGCTACAATTTACGAGAACACATGTAAACGTTATATTAATTAACTCAAATAAGCCACATTTGTAGTGCAAATTTTAATGGTTGATTGATTTGATTGGCAGTTTACAATCTGGATCATACTCTCTTAGCACAAAACCAAGTTGACTACATTTTGTTTTAGAACGTCAATATCATCACAGTAAAGTGTGGACAGAGACAGTATTCCTATTAAAAACATAAAATCAGGTTCTGTACAACAGAAGACATACTGTCTTCTATTTGAACTAAAATGGTAAAAGGGTATTAAAAATATGATGTATAGATTTTAAACTTGTATTGATGATTTATAGGAATACAGCCAGAATATGCCACCCTATAGCAAATAAACCAAAGATTGGTGTAGGATTTATTCTAGCGACAGTGCGTGGCCAAAAGCTTCAAAATGGTTTGGCATATAGTTCAAATAGGTGTGTAAACTTCTGTTCAGTTTTAGTTTACCAACGTTAACGGTGATTAGCAGAAACCACGTCAGAACACTTACCTGTGAGCAGCCCGAAGTCATGGACAGCTACCCGGTCAGATTAGCCTCAGACACACTGTAAAGTAGAGCTATCCGTTAGCTTTATAGCTTAGCTTGTAGATGCACTCACGTTTCAGGCGGTTATTGTCAAATATGAAGGCTACAATCATAGCAAAACGTAGATGAGATTGGTGTTCATAGAGTTGCGCACCGTCTTAGCGTAACTTTGTTGTGCGCAGACTGATCCATTAGCCGCTGCCGCTAGCTACTTTATGAACCTAAAAGTGAACATGTCCTAATATACAGCGGTATAACTTTTATTCAGTCACAGTGCCAGAACACATGTGGTTCATCGCTCTCAGTGGCGCGGGTTAGCAGGTAGACAAGCTTACTGTCGGGTGATACAGGCAGCGGTTCCTCTACCCGGGTGAAGTGAGCGAGTGCGAGGCACACAGCCTGGAGCGGAAGTATAGCTGCAGCCACCGGGAAATTACGTCTTTGGCATAACAGCGCCGGTGAACTTTCTTTTAAAATAATCTTTGCCCTGGCTCATTATACGACCCACAGCCAAAGATTTTCCCTATCATAAGAGAGGTTCTAAAATCGTCATATGTACACCCATCATTATTAGCACTGCGCTGCGTGCATACAGCACCCTTCTACCACAAGAAGAAAAAAGCTTAGCGTAACATTTCATTTCTTAATCATTACCAACGAGGCAGGCAAGCTACAGCGCAAAGTACCACTCAGTTTGACTTTGCCCTGATTTAAAAGTCTATGTTGTAAATATGAAGAGATTAAAAATAAATAAAAGTACCTTATGGAAACCGTCAGCGCTCGAAGTTCAAGTCAAGATGGCTGCTGCAGTTTATCTGTAAAAGTTCTTTTCCCGGTCAAAAACGAAGGGGGTGTGGGCAGAGGGGCATGAGAAGTGGGTGGAGCGTCAACACAAAACATAACTATTTCATTCATTGCCGTGATGACCGAAACGTGCAGATTACGCATCACAACTATTTATACCAGTGCTTTTAGATTATATCATGTTTTGAAAAGGAGTGTAATTATAATATGACAGAGTAGCATAACTTATATTCACAATATGAACAACCCCCCATCTCCCATTCTTTCAGTGTGGGGGATTCAGGATGGGGGACTGAGGTAAACAGTTAGCATAACAAAAATAAAGCGTAAATGGGATCTTGTTATTAGTAATAACAAAGATTAAAGGGAATATTATGAGGAACCAAGCTCTCAAGGATATGGGATAAATAATTACTGGGAGAAACATTTTGGGGAGATATACCACAGGTGATAATATTACGACAAAGTTTGGTTTAAGGGGGAAGTTGTAACGTGGGGCATAGTACTGGGAGGAAAATTATATATACTAAACGGTACAAGAGTGAGGCCTCACAGGAGAGAGAGAGGGAGGACTTAAGGGTCGTAGGGTGAGTTTAAAGTCTCTGTTTTGCTAAAATGTATTTTCCTACTTTTCTTAGATTTACACTGAACTGAATGTCTTTATCTGGGGTGACAGATAGTCTGTATGACTTATGAATGTATGAGATATTCGTTTCTTAGCTTTTCTTCTGCTGACTATGTTTGTCCGTGACCTTAGGTCATTGTTATTGGAGGAAGTTAGGTGAGTGGGAGTTGGGTGAGGAGGGAGATAGGAGTTGCGGAGAGTCTCGCAGGATGAAAGGGGGTTTTGTTTAGTGAGTTATGGTTTAGGAAGGGTCAAAGGGGGAAGTGGAAGTGTCTGGGTGATTGCAATTATCTGGTCGGGGGCATGGAGCCGTGCTGTAGATCAATTGAGCACGTTGAGCCAATGTTGACCGATTAAAATTGTATATAATCAGAAGCGTTCACTGGGGAAGTTAGGTTTTTTGGGGAGTTGTTTGTAGTAGGGTATATTCCTACCATATAATCATTTACGTATTAATCATGATGTCAGTATGAAGTGTAGTGCGGACTCTCAGACGCCTTATGTGCCTTTGTAAAATACTGTGAAGGGGAAAGACCAAGGGGTCTTTTATAAAAAACAAAAGACAGAAAAAGAAGTAAAAAATGTTAGGTGAAGGAAGCGGTATTAAGTAATAAAAAGTAACATTTATATAGAGGAAATTTGCCTGCTATATAGGGCCAAACGTGTTTAATTTCATGTATCCATTGTGTGGAGAGTGCCATCTTCTGGTGTATACCGTTGGGCGATGGGGGTGTCCATTGATGGAATAACTGTGTCTGATGGCAAGTTCACTTTCGGGGTAAGGGTATGGTTAATGGGGGATTTGGGGGGGAAAAAGCAAAATATGAAAATATTCAATGTTAGGAAATTTTGAGTAAATCTCATATTTTGAATATTTAAATTTTTGAATACGTTAAAGTAAAACAATAAATTGTTTGGAAATCAGTGATATAGATAATAGTGGGGATATAGATAACTGAAGGGAGAGGTTGCCGGAAAGAAACAGTTGTATTATTATTTTTTATATAACTGAAATGTAACTAACAAGTTTTGAATTGATAATGATACATGATGTCTTTGCTTGTGTGATTATAAGGTATGGAAGCAGGAACAATCAAGGTTATAATCCAGGAAAATGTTCAGGATGGGGCATATGTTAAACTAAAAGCTGGTCATAAGTAAAAGAACCTAATTAAAGGACAATTGCCATAAAATAAACTGACTGATTAGCATACATCTAATTATCTATTGGTTAAGTGTATTGGCTAAAAGTATAAAAGTCAGCTATTAAAGTCGCTAGTTCAAAGTTGACGCTAGAAGGCAGTTATATAAAGAGGCTAATTATTTGTTTGATGTTTAGATAGTCAATAGACAGGTACTCTGCTTAAAGGGAGAGACTGAAGTTAAGGGACTTAGTGGTTTAGGAATTAAGTATGTAACTGATAACAGTTCCAATGGGGGATTGTTGTAGAATTAAAAATTGCCAAGAATTTAATGAATAAAATGGGAGCTGGAAATACCTCGTATACTACACTGGCGGTGGATTCATGTAAATTTTATATATACTAACCTTAAACGAATCTAGCAAAAATATATATTCTTATGACTAAGCTATAAGGTCAATATTAATTGCATGTATTAAGATATAACTGGATGCAGGCACACGGGCATATGAGTACACTGGGGTTGTTGTGAGAAAAAGCTGTTTGGAAGATGTAACTGTTGAAAACTTGTGAACATCGTAATAAGTCTATAATTGGTTCTTTAAGTTTGTGTTAAAAGTGTAAAGGTATAATCACTATGCTATTGTAAAAGGTAAAATTCAATGCATAAGTATTCAAAGTTGTATGATTAAAATTTAGTCGGGACATAGAGTCTTTCAAATATTGGGTGTAATGAATAGAATATCCACTGGGGGTATACATACGGGCTATACATCTAGATGTATCAGCACAGGTCATATGAGTGCTCTGGGGTAAAGTTTGGGCCCACGAGGGGAGGAGGAAAGACACCATCCAATCAGGACGTCTCATGAGAAAGGGTGGACAGGGATTGGCTCTTTGCTGACCCTGAGAAGCGTGCCACTTGTTGGAGTGAGGCCAGCGCAGAGTAGTGCAGGTGGCAGTTGGAAGACACCCTCTAGACGCTGAGGCGCCTGGGAATTCCCCAGACATTAGATCATCTTGATAGCTTGTTGGCAAGGAACCCGGGTTTGAGCTGCACGTGTCTGAGAAGTACGTCACTGTGGGCTCTGGGCCAACATCTCGGGCCAGATGTTCAGACAAAAACAAGTTCTCATGCTGTAAAGGCGGGGTGGGAGAACATAGACGGGCCAATCAGCTTGACAGCCCAGACGCACGTGTCGATGTAAACACCGACTACAGGCGTCACAGTGACAGCTCAGCTGCACGCTCTGACAGGTCCTGTCATGGGTGATGTTGATTTATGGGGTTAGTGTCTAGGAGAGAAAGTATATAAGGAGGGCTCCATATTTGAAAGCACTCTTACTCGGCAGGCAGGGGGAGAGTCACTGTCTCTGTGTGTGTGATTGTAATGCCTGTGTCGCTGAAATAAAGATCTTCTGCACCGGAGTTTCACATGACTACTTGGATTTATTACTGGAATTACTACTGGAGCTAATATCGATTTTGGAGTCTATTACAAGTGGATTAATGCCTAATATGGAGTAATCTCAACAAAGTGTCTACACCTTGGGATATTTAATTTCTTCTGATATGCGTTATCCTGGCGGCATAATTTAATCCACAACATTTGGCGAGCCTAAACGGACGATCGGACGGGAGCGTTGGGTGGATCGGCGTGTCACGTCACTTATGGGTCCTGACTTAAATTAACAAGGTAAGCAGACTTGTTTCTGCTTTTTGGATTTTATGGTGATGTGCGCGTGTGTCCGCCCAGGGCTGTCGCCCGACATGAAAAGAACCTATTTCCAGTAGTCTTGTGATTTCGGGCAGTACCATGGTGCGACGATGTGTATGTGATGGATGAATGGTTGTTTAATGTCGTTATTGTGTGTTGGCTAGTTACATGTGGGGCGTTTATGGGTGGGCTAATTTGGCTAGCGGTTACGGCGGACGGTTAACGGGACGGCTAGCGGTTGGGGGTAACGGGTACGGAGTTGTCTTTTTCTTTTTGGTCTGGTTTTGCAGCTGCGGGGTGCGCGCGTTATAAATTAAGCTTGGATTAGCCGAGCCCTGACGGGGGCCGGTACTTGTGCACAAAGGGTAGGGGGTGGCCTGGTGCGGCGCCAGACGGCTCGATAAGTCAGTCGGGAGTGCGCGCACGGTGTACCTTGTGAACTTTCACGCCTTAATTTGGTTTGATTTAAGAAGCAGTTGCTAATTTACGGAGTTAGTCATCCAACACGGCGCTCTATCAGGAGGCTGCGGATGCGGGGGATATGACATTTTAAAGCGCTTCGATGAAATTTATGATCGGATTGGAATTTGTCCCTCCTTTGTTCATTGTTAAGGCCATGTAGGGTGTCAGTGGGTGTCGATCCCTGAGTCCCCTATAATTTACTTAATTGTGAAGGTTCTGAGATGAAGGTCCATAAGGGAATGGACCTTTCACGAGTTCGCTAAGGGGCCCTTTGGGACGGCGGCCGTGGTAACTCTTAGGATAAGAGTTAAGGGGGAGAATAGGAAAACAATAGATATCTAAAAGGTGAGATTTAATGAAGAAAGGATAATAAGAGCAAATATTGAGAGAAGCGCGCTGGAGTGACAACTGTGGTAATTCACAAAGCTAAGAAGGTTAGCTACGGAGTTAAAAAGAAGCGCGGTAATAGAAGCGCTATAATAATTAATCATAATTATAGTTGCAACTTGATAATGTAGCTATAATACTATAATTAAAATATCTTAATAGTACGCGCTGTAATAGAAGCGCTATAATAAATAATTATAATCATAATTACAAATTTAATAATAAAACTATATTTCTGTGATTGTGGTAGCACCTTAATAATAGTGCTATAATGAGGGTGCTATAGCAATGATAGTAACCATTAATACAGTAACAATACAATTATAATAATACTATAATAATAGCAGTATAATAACAGCGCAATAATAATCATAATTATTATTAAGAATTTTATTGAATAAATACAATATTAATTGTTAACAGTATTAAAACTTTTATAATAAACTTTGTTGCTAATAATAAATTACAATGATAATTTAATAACAGCATATAATAATAGCGCTATATAATATAATAGTAATAATATAATTATAATAGTGATACTTTAAGTTGTAGTTATACGACTATAATAATAACAGTATTAATAATAACATAAGGAGGATAATACAGAATTTAGGCGGGTGCATTTAACCATAAAACAAGTCCGCATAGGGAGGAAGGGTAACAGAAAATTAACTTCAAGTTATAACTAGTGATAGTAAAAGTGTATTGACGGCAACTTTGAGAGGAGGCTGTGGATCCGTGGCGGCGTTTCTCTGTCAGGACCCAGAAAGTCCAGCGGCGGGGGGGGGTTGCTATTTTAAAGCGGGTTTTGAAAAATTGTGAACGGGCGGAAAACCAAATAAAGACATAACATATTTGTGGTTGCGTGTGCGAAGCACATAATTGTGAGTTACAGGACACACAGCAAAGGCACATTAAAATAAAGCCGTATTAGTATGGGGACCAACAGTTCTAAATTTGAACAAAAACCAACCCCAATTGAAGCTGTAATTAAACAGCACCCGGAACGCAAAAAGCAAATATTGAGATGTACTAAGCGCTGGCACAAACGAACGGTGGGACCTAATAGGTGGCCTCTAACAGGAAGTCTGGAACCAACAAAGTTTAGGGAAATAGAAGTCAATATTAGACAACATAAGTCTTCTAATAGAAGCCTAAAACGAGAAGGAAAAAGGGCTTAGAACGGGAGGTGTTGACTTGGTTTCGGAAGGAGGCCCGCAAAGCTGGTTGCTTGAAAGGCCACAGATGCCCGAGTCTAAACTTGCGCAGACCGGAGAGAGAACCAGTGTGGAGGCCTCGGCTCCCCCGTTAGGTCTGCCCCCGCCTCCATATGTCCAAAGCCAGTGCCCGCTTAGAGCGGCAGAACACGCAGACGTAGAAGCCGATAGTGGCCGGTAAATTTACCCTGACCTGGCGGCCGACACCGGGAGAGACAGGCGATGATATTGAATCTGATTTAGACACCGACCCCAATACCACGGGTCACAGGATTCAACGCGGAGAAAGGGAGAAGGGGTGCAAGGGTTAAAGTCATCCCCTAGGACGACAACGACAACCCAGGCAGAACAGGATAGGCGGGAATACCAAGAGTTAGTGAGGAACGAAAAAGCTAAATTAAAACAGGTACCCGACACCAGAGAATGCAAGGATTACCTTGCAGAAAATAGTATAACAGGAACACCGGAATTTATAAAGGCGTATCGACCTATAGGTAGTCCTTATATGCCTAGGGAAAGAGGGAGTGATTGCTCACAGGGATTCCCGTGGACTGTTTCGCCGTACATTCACCCTGGGGAGAGGGGGGCCGAAGGCCCAGAGGTGGCTAAACGCCGCTGCCCGGGAAGATAACGCGAACTGATGCCGCTAAAGAGCGGATGGACGAAGGAGATCGCGACACCCAAGACATGTTGGATAATATGAATAAAACGATACTCCAGTTGGAACGAAACCAGAGGGAAGGTGAAAAGCATCTGCCACATTCTGTGAGTGATATGATTCTCCGTAACGGCAAACGTCTCGGCCAGGTCATCTTGGGGCAGCCGGAGAAGAAGAGGGGGAGAAGGTGGAGGAGGAAAAGTGGGAGTCAGGGGGGAGAAGGAGACCTTGGTTAAATTGTACCCTGTGAGGACCAAACCAAACCAGCAGCCCCAATACGTGCCCTGGTCCTTTGGGGATATGGTCGGTCTGGTCTCGAAACTCCCTGACCTTACGGAGGGGGCGACGAAGTGGATAACTGCTCTGGAAGAATTTACAGCCGGAGTGACCTTGGCCCTTGGAGATGTCAAAGCTCTGCTAATGCATGTGACAGGGAAACATCAAACAGAGGAAATCTTCCATGCTGCGGGATTAGATCTAGCGGTGATAGGCAACAGAGCGGATGGTGTGGGTTTTAACGGACATCGAGGAGTGGTGTGGCAGGAACTCAGAAAACGCTTTCCTGAAAAATGGATCCTGCCAAACTAGAAAGCCTGACACTGAAAGACACTGACTCCCCAGCGAAATTCTTACATGACTTTCAGAGACGCTGGAGGGAGGAGACGGGTGGCCCATGGAACACCACGCCACCACAGAAAGTTTGTTCAAAGTGATGATCAAAAAGGCATTACCCCAGGCAGTACAAAACGGCTGGATGACGTCGTAGGATTAATGAAATGGACTGGGCGCTATTCTCTGAACATGTGATACATCACGTGGAATGTGTTAAAAAGGCAAAGGAGCGAGAAGAGGAAGCCAATAAACACCTGGCTAATAAACTAACCCAGTTACAAGTAAATGAACTGCACGCCAAAAGTAAAAAAGACAAAGAAAGGTCCAAGCTCCGGTACTTTCAGGTCCAGTGGCGGAAAAACCCAGCTCTGGCGCGGAAGGCCAACCTGACCCTTTGGCACATGGAATACATGTTCACATAACACAGCCGGGGTTATGCTCTCAGAGCATTGACCAGAGTGGATTTACCAGAGCCAGACTCTCCTGTGATCCTGATGTTCAGAGGGACATTGTAAGACTTGTCCAAATACTTCTGTGCCATTTCAGCTGCTTGAGCCAAGTCACTGTTCTGAAGTGCAGTTTTGATTTCTTCTTCATACTGATCAGCCATGATGATTCCTGAAATAAATAATTACATAGAGTTACATGTGTGTGAGTAAAAGCCACATATCTGTTTAATAACCTCAGATAAATAAAATAAAATGGGAAATGGTCTCTCTGTTATAAGAAGATGTACAGGACTACTGAACATGACAAACACAAAAGTAATTGTTTAACATGGAAAGCAACTAAACAAATAAGCCAAGCTCTGGTTCTGTCATATCTTGACTATTGCCCAGTAGTGTGGTCAAATGCTGCTGCTGGGGTGTTAAAGAGCTACAGACCGTACAAAACTGAGCAGCTCGACTGGTGTTACGCTGCGATTATACAACCAACACCAAAGTCATGCGGAATCGACTTAAGTGGTTATCAGTAAAAGATAGATTATTGTATTCATTATTGTCTTCCTTCAAAAATATAATAGCATCAAAGCAGCCTAAAGTTCTTTACCAGAGACTCTTATTTAGCAATGATAAACACGGCTATCCAACTAGACACGCCATAGCGGGGAAATTTGTTTTACCAAAAGTACATTCAAACAGTGCTCAGAAACGTTTATGTACAGAGCAATGCATGCATGGAATATGCAACCAGAAAATCTAACGTTGGTAGTAAACATCAAAACATTTAAATCGGTATTGAAACAATTTCTATTCAACGACGGTGGCGCATGGTAGACCGGGTCGAGAGTTGAGACCATAAATTATGCAAAACGAACTGAACTGAAGATATATTAACTATGGCTAGAGTTTTTGTTACATAATTGGTGAATTATGTCAAGAAAGTATTGATTACGAATTGTGATACAGTGATTATTGTATACTTTGTTGCGTGGCTTTTGTATCTTATTGTATTTGTAATGTATTTATTTTTGTTTTTATACGTGGACCCCAGGAAGAATAGTGACAGCCTTGCTGTGCTAATGGGGATCCCATCAATAAAAATAAATAAATAAGATGCAGTCGAGAGCTTTTATACTTTCCTTTCATTTATGTTTTATAATGTCCAGTTGGTTTGTGCCACCGGTTGTTTAAACATATAGTGTGTGTGTGTGTGTGTGTGTGTGTGTGTGTGTGTGTGTGTGTGTGTGTGTGTGTGTGTGTGTGTGTGTGTGTGTGTGTCTTAGGGTCTGGGTAATACATTAGGTCTATGAGTGTCCTCACTAAGATAGAGTTACAAGGATGACAAGTTACAAGGATACGCGTTTCGTTATGGTTATATTGTTTATAATAGAAGAAAATAATAAATAAATAAAAACAACAAAAAATATATTCATAGTCAGTCACTCGAGGCCAGTCGTAATGCTGGTCTCAAATACTAACACTTTCTCTTTTCATATGGGCCGCTTCACAAACAGTCTGAGCCTGATACAACTCCACAACCAGCACCAAGTTATGCAGATAAAATACATATTATTTGTTTACTTTTTCTACCTTTCACTGCCTTTTCCCTTTTTACTCGTGGACACTTGTCTCTGCTGGTTTGGGCTGCACCAAATCCAACTTACTCACAGGGGTGTTCTGTTTGAGTTAGTTCATCGTCAAATGGTATCTCCCTGCCACAAGAATGAAAAGTTAGATGCAATTGTTTTTTTTCTGTCGTTATTTTAATAGATTTACTTGACAATTACACTTGTGTTACTTCATTTATATCTGGAACAGCCCCAGCTCCTGCTGCAGTTAAAGCCTTTAGGCCTGGAATGGCACAACTGTGAGTCTGTTATTAATTCATTATTTTATTCTGACGGGACAAAAGCACCACAACCGAGCGGCCCACCAGGAACATCCCGACTCTCCTGATTACCCAGCATGCCTCTGACCAGCATTAACCTTTATAGATGATTATATGGATGGGAAATTAATAATATGGGATTTGAAAATGTATATTTTTAGTTTTTAGCTGAAGACATTTTATCTTGAGTTAGATAAAGAAAGTTATTGAACAAAATCTTCATGACTGTCCAGAATTCAAGAATTTTGTCCCGGATCCTAAATCTTGCCCAGACTGTTCTGAAAATGATCCCAGTCCTGCATCAGCAGCAGTAACTGCCTCAGTTAAAGACCAGAGAGCACTAGAGCACACGGGGGTGACGGTGACGCTCCACGCCTCACCCCGGTCTGCAGAGGCTACAGACGCAGCAGCACAGGTCATTTCTACAGATAATACATCAGTCTGGGACTGTGACTCAGGGATCACTGTAACTTTGAGAACAGAGACGAGAAAGAACTCCACATGTGCCAGTTTAGGAACTTTATGTCTTTCTCGCTTATGAAACTGCCTCATTTCCTCACTGTGTTTCTCACTCATCCCTTAAAGCCTTTAAAAGAGCCGTGATGCGCCTCGCTATACGCTACACACACACGTGTACCCGCCCTGTTTGATCAAATCACACATTTTGTGAAGAGATGTCTGCTGTTTTGAAATTGGGTTCTTCAAAAATGAATGTTTTTATTCCCATCCCTGCTTTCTTACAAACACACATTTTACTGAACTCTGTCTTTAGGCAAAGTATAAATAAATAACAGTTACACACATATAACACAGAAGAGCAACTTCCTGAACACGTCCTGAAGGCTTTTTCATAAAACTGTTTCAATAAAGTGAAGCTTTCAGCTCGACTTCTCTCTGTCTGAGTGTAAACACAGGAGTCCAGCCAAAAGACCAAGATAAGGAGAGGACACGCCCTCCTTCAGCAACATCCCCTTTAAGACACGACGAAGGCAGATCCACAAATGCATCGCCTTCATCTGTGTTTGAGGAGCGAGCAGAGGAACAAACAAGCGACTTTACAATAAACTACTCAAAGCTCACCGTGCACAGGTGTTTAACATCACAAACACAGAGACTCACTCTGACCCAGACGTTAAAGTGCTCCATTAAAGTGTTGGATGTATAAATCTGATGTTTGTGCTTAACATAAAGAACAAAGTAACTATAGAACATTTGTAAAACACATCTATATAAATATTTCATTGTTACAAAGGGCCTGACCAGCTCTCCAAGGTAAGGAACAGCTGTTTGTGTTTGTAAGCGGGTGATGTGATGAAGCCGATGGCGCGTGAGTTTGGCAAAAAACTGCACCGGCAGCACGAGTGTTGTTAACCGGTCAATACGCGCGTTAAACTTCGCTATCTGGACTCTAACTGAGCCAAATAATATCGAATCATTCATTTGACAGACTGTGCATTTTGTAGCTTCCTTTCTCCATTGACTTTATTCAATCCGCGTTTGTGTGAAAGATACAAGCGCAGCAGAGATGCTTTCTTTGCGATGGTAGGAGTTATGAGTAGAAGCTGAATAAATGACTATGCAACATGAGCGCACCATCTTACAGGAGCTTCATTCTTGGGACCCCTCTTATTCAACCTGTACATGCTTCCATTGGGTCAGCTAATAAACAGCAACAATGTGTCGTACCACAACTACGCAGATGACACTCAGATCTACGTGTCACTGACAGCAGGTGAACATGGGCCTGTAGATACTCTCTGTCACTGCATCGAACAGATCAGTTTGTGGATGCAAAACAACTTTCTCCAACTAAACTCAGACAAAACTGAGATCATTGTCTTTGGCCCACAGACACAAAGACAAAGTGTTATCAGTCACCTTGAGTCTCTCGCTCTGAAACCAAAAATCAGGTTAGAAATCTAGGAGTAATCATGGACTCAGACCTGAACTTAAACAGCCACATCAAAGCAATAACGTCATCAGCTTTTTACCATCTGAAGAACATTAAGATCAGAGGAATAGTGTCAAAACCAGACTTGGAGAGACTCATCCATGCATTTGTCTCCAGCAGGTTAGACTACTGTAACGGCTGCTCACTGGCCTTTCTAAACGAGCTGTTAGAGCTGCAGAACATCCAGAACGCTGCTGCTCGAGTCCTGACAAAAACCAGGAAATACGATCACATTAGTCCAGTGCTCCGGTCTCTGCACTGGCTTCCTGTCACTCAGAGAATAGAATTTAAAACAGCTCTGCTTGTGTACAAGTCTTTTCATGGTTTAGCGCCAAAGTCCATCTCTGACATGTTAGAGCCGTATGAACCATCTCGGGCCCTGAGAACTTCAGGGAGGGGTCTCCTGGTGGTTCCAGAGTCAATAATAAACACGGTGAGGCTACGTTTCAGCTTCATGCAGCTAAAACCTGGAACAGTCTTCATGAGGATGTGAGACAGGCCTCAACTCTGACAATGTTCAAATCCAGGCTGAAAACAGCTCTTTTTACCCGTGCATATGAAAACTGAAAGTATTTTATCTGCACTCTTGCCTTTTACTGTAACTGATTAACTTTATGTTGATGTTTTATTGATTGATCTTATCTGTTTTTTTGTAATTTTTTCTGCAACTGTGAAGCACTTTGAATTGCCTCGTGTATGAATTGTGCTCTACAAATAAACTTGCCTTGCCTTGCCTTCATTTACTGAGTTTTATCATAAAGCGCGAGGTCTGGACATGAGAACAGGCTCCACAGGCTCAGCTGTGAGGACTGAGCAGAGTCTCATGTTTGAGAAGCTCCTCACATGAAACTATTTATTCTGTATTGCCTTTGGCCTGGTTCAGATGTGGTTTAGTCCTGCTCTAGCCCTGATATTGCCTTTTTTGCATTGATTGTGTCATGGTTTAGTTCTTAGTAGTCCTGGTTTATTATTATTATGAAAATCTGGCCTAGTATAAAATGTAATTGAATAGCCCTGGTCTTTGTTTAGTCTTGATAAGAGGATAATAGTTGAATGTACCAATATTCTATTTATGATTCAATTTTGTTTATTTTTCTCTTATTCATAATTTATAATAAATCTATGAAAATAAATAAATACATGCTTTTCATTGTAACATGGCTTTGGAAAATAGTTGTTTTGAGTGTTGTTTTGAGGCGACCTTTTTGTAGCTCTTTGTCAGAGCAGGTGCACTTCGCGCAAATTGGGGGCCGGTCTGAGCCACAATTCCCGGGCCTAAATGAGTTCCACTCCGGCCCTGCTTCAGGTATGTTGTTATATCTGAAGATCTCCAGCAGAGGGCGCCACACTGACACTGACAGAGGGGAAAAGGAAAGAAGTTTAAAACAATGTAAATATGACTGAAATGTGGAAACCCAGAGGAGCTTCATGGATAATGATGTTGTGATTCAGACCGATAGTTTTCATCATTCAGAAGATGAGACTTTGTTTTCCTCATAACTATGGCAGCAGGGCTCATATCTCATCACTGAGACTGAGAGGTTTTCCTGACCTGACTATCCATGTTCACGCTTTAATTTAGTGAATGTTTTATAATATTCAGGAGAGAGTCTATGAGGCGGTCAGGGCTAGAACAGGACAAATCTTTCTATTAAAAAGATGGTTTACTTTGATTTGAATTCTTAAATGCTTTCGGAAAAGGTCGTCATATTTCACTTTAACTGGCCCTGGTTCTAAATCAGATCTAGGAAACTCATATGATCAAGTATCAAACAATGGCAATAAAACTATTCTGATCAAAGGCTGGATCTGAGTAAAACTGTTTCAAGCCAAAACAGAAATCTTTCAGTCAGAGACACTTTTACAAGATTTATTTTTCTTTTCGTCATGAAACACCACAGGCAAAACTGTTTTATTTCTTATTCATTTATTTGTATTTATTTATTTTATTTAAAACATCTAACATTTCAGAGAGTGATAACGTACCTGCAATAATAATTTCAGGGAGAGTGTAAAGCTCACTGTTGAATTTGGGGAGAATCATCTGATGCAATCACTTAATGCATCTGTACATTCACGTCGTGGTTCTGTGTTAAATTGTTATTTTATAGTTTTAAAGTTTTATAGGTTATTATTCATCTCTAAAATTGTGTATGTTTCACGATTGCACGGAATAAACAACTAAAGCAATAAATCTATTCTGCTTCTGCTTCTTCACCTTTAACCAGTGCGGCTCATCACTATTATCATGTTTGAATCATTTATGAGTCGGTGATGGAGGCTGACCTCAGCGCTCTGGGTGGTTTCACTGCAACAACTCACTCAATATTAGCTCCACAGTCTTTAGCTCTGTCTGCAGAGGGATCCCATCAGCCCTGGGTCCATCTATCCGTCCATTCTCTTTTCTCCCACTGGGTTTTTGTGGCGCTGACTGACTTTTAATTTTGACATTACATTTGTTTTGTTTGATTTTTATTTTTTTATTTGTTTGGGACAGTATATGTTAATGAACAAAGTCGCATTCTCAAACACACTTTTTTTTTTTTTTTTTTACTTATCCTGCCCTATTTTTGTATTTTTGTAGTGTAGTAATCCTAAGTCACAGGGAGAACATGCAAACCACAGCAAATTACTGTCCGTCTGGAGACCGCACCTGGGGACTTATAGATTTTCAAACTTTTCTTGCCTTTGTTCTCATCAGAAATGTTGGTGAATCCCTGAGAGAAGGCTGCTGCAGGGACGTGAAAGCTATTTCATAAAACTGTTTCAATAAAGTGAAGCTTTCAAGTGGACTTCTCTCTGTCTTAGTGTAAACACAGGAGTCCAGCCAAAAGACCAAGATAAGGAGAGGACACGCCCTCCTTCAGCAACATCCCCTTTAAAGAGGGGGTATTATGCTTTTTTCAATCCCATAGCACCAGTCTATAGCATACTACAATGATGACGTAACCTTCTGTTGGTCTGTATATGCAGTAAATTAAAATAACTGCCTTGAATAAAATTGCTCTCTCAAAATGGCTGTACTGAACGTCTTGAAATAGGCCTCTGTCTCTTAAGAAGCTTTCCAACACGCCCCCTTCGGCACACTGCTGTGGCATCTAAACAACACTACTGTGCGGGGAGGGGCTCTGCTGAGCTGAGGAGCAGTGGTTGGTGGCTTGGCTGGTGACAAAAGGTCCAGAGGCGTCTCCAGGAGGTGGCGGCGTTCCTAGGAGGACTGAGGCATAGCTACACCTAAAATGGCTGCCGTCTAAGTTTTTACTGATTACTCAAAATATGTGAATGAGCCAAGGCAACACTCCAGGCATGTGTTTAATGAGGGAATGACATAATAACATGATATAAAGCTTGAAAAAGTCCATTTTACATAATACCCCCCTTTAAGACACGATGAAGGCAGATCCACAGACTTTAGCAGAAATGCACTGCTGTTATGGAGCAAAGAGAGGAACAAACAAGTGACTTTACAATAAAACACTTGACGCTCGCCGTGCACAGGTGTTTAACATCACAAAGCACAGAGACTCACTCTGACCCAGACGTTAAAGTGCTCCATTAAAGTGATGGATGTATAAATCTGATTTTGTGCTTAACATAAAGAACAAAGTAACAATAGACCATTTGTAAAATACAGACAAATAAATATATCCACTAAATATGAAATCATTTATAATTACCCATTAATGAATCTACTTTACTCCACATGTAAAGCTTTATTTAGCCCCTGCTCTTATTTATTACTGGAAACTGACGAACAATAATTATATTTCATTATATTTACTCAAGTAAGAATAACGTTACTTTGAAATTCAAAATGGCTCTTTGAGCTGATGCTGCTCTTGAATCTATCATAAATCTGAGGAATCGTTGTAAAATTATTGGATTAATGCAACTCAGTGGACACTGAAGAATCCGAAGAGAATAATTTCCTTATTCTTTGGTTTGAGTGACACTTCATTGTGGGACATTTGTTCAAGTGAGGCTCAGGCCTTGTAGGCCTCACAGGCCACTGCCATGCCACCAAAGGGTAGCAACAACACCACTGAGGAGTCTGTCACCATGTCTCAGATGCGTGAGTTGCTAGATCAACAAAAGACTTTTACAAAACATTGCTTGAACAGCAAGAAAGAAGCTTTAAATCATGTCTTCAGGTGTTTGTTGACTTTTCTAATAAAATAGATGAGCTGACAAAGCAAATGTATGACTTCAAGCTGAGTCTCAAATTGACTCAAAAGGATGTTGATGATTTTAAAGTTTCATGTTCTGCTTTGACAAAGAATTGCAATGAATTCAGGTCAGACCTGGACAGTATCTGCAAAAGTCTACTAGCATACTCTAACAAGACAGAGTTTCTAGAAGGCCACTCTAAATGCAACAACATTGTGATTGATGGCATCAAAGAGTCTGGAAAGGAAAGTGTGTCGGAATGTGAAGACAAAATCAGGAAGCTTTTTACAGAGAAACTACAACTGGATTACTCTAAAATCGAATTGGACCGGGTGCATAGAGCTGGAAAGGCTGGTAACTCGGACAAACCACGCCCTATTGTGTTGAGATTTCTGCGGTTGAAGGATAAACGTGTTGTTCTGGATCGGGCCAAGAGGCTGAAAGGCACTGGGGTCTTCATCAATGAGGATTTTCCTGAAGCTGTCCGGCAGAAAAGGAAAGAACTTCTTCCGGCTATGAAAGCAGCACGGGAAAGAGGTGATGTATCATACTTAAAGTATGACAAACTTATTATTCACCCACCACGAAATGGCGCTCGAGCAACTAAACCAAGTGCTTAATATTTAGAAGGGTTATCTTTCAGAGAATAATTTATACCATTGTTCTCTTAAAAGTCTGGTAGTAGTATTTCTTCTTTGATGGCAAGTACCTCAGCTTTCACAGAGACCCACAGGGATTTGGACTCTGTGGACAGCTTTGACATTGATCCTGATCTGCATTATTACTCTGCATTAAATGCCTCAACTTTCAATGAAACCATCTTTTGCAATTATTATAGTATGGAAAGTTTTAATGAATTTCTTGTAAATGTCAATTCTGATGCATTTTCAACTTTTCATCTAAACATACGAAGTTTACCTAAAGATTATAATGAATTCACACATTTTCTAAACTCTCTCAAACATAATTTTTCTGTTATAGCCATTACAGAGACATGGCTTACTAAAGATTCAAGTGATTATTTTAAATTGCCAAATTATCAGTCCTGTCGTCATGTTAGACAAGAGTAGGAGGTGGTGTCTCTCTCTTTAATCAGAAAAATTATATATATCAACCAAGAGATGATCTAATGCTCTTGTCAGTTAAAGTGAGTCTCTGTTTGTGGAGCTTATGGGTTCTTCAGGGGAGAAAATATTATTGGGGTTATTTACCGTCCTCCAGATTTTGGCATTAATGATTTCATTGAAAGTCTATCTACTTCTCTTGACCTAATACATTCTGAAAATAAGCTTTGCTATATCTTAGTTGATTTTAATATCAACATTCTAAAAAGTAAAATGGATGCATAATATACTGATGAATTCATCAATACTCTTTATTCCAGTTATTATTTCCCATTAACTAACAAACCCACAGTTAGTGACAAGTCTTCAACATTAATTGATAATATAATCACAAATAATCTAAGCTATGAGACTAAATGTGGGGTATTTACTCAGATCGGTCAGACCACTTTCCTATATTTCATGTTTGTCCACTTAAGGTGAAGAGTCTAAAATCTGTGAAAAATGTTAAAGAAGAAAAACGGACTGTACCAAATATGTGTCCAAGCCCACTCCGCTTATTTTCGATATTTATAAAAAACACAGAAATAATTATACACACTCATTAAGATCTGCAAAAAGAAAGTATTATTATGATCAAATAAAACCTAGTTCAAATAATATATTAAAAATACATGGAAGATAATCAACCAGTTACTGTAAAAAGATTTATCCTCAGATACGAATACAACATCTGTTATTGTAGATGGTGTACATACAG
>VHKM01000295.1:0-56151 GCA_007210695.1 Neogobius melanostomus | reverse complement strand
ATATTAGCAATTGCTAATTTGCGGATATCGCGGAAAAAGGTATCTCCCTTATACTTACTGCTGGCTTCAAAACCTAACACTTTTCTCTTTTCATATGGGCCGCTTCACAAACAGTCTGCAGCCTGATACAACTCCACAACCAGCACCAAGTTATGCAGATAAAAATACATATTATTTGTTAACTTTTTCTACCTTTCACTGCCTTTTCCCTTTTTACTTGTACACTTGTCTCCGCTTGGTTGGGCTGCCACCAACTCCACTACTCACAGGGGTGTTCTGTTTGAGTTAGTCAACGTCAAATTGGTATTCTCCCTGCCACAAGAATGAAAGTTTGATGCCAGTTTTTTTTTTTTTTTTTTCTGTCGTTATTTTGATAGATTTACATGACAGTTACACTGTGTTACTTCAATTTATATCCTGCGAAACAGCCCGGCTCCTGCTGCAGTTTAAAGCTTTTAGGGCCTGGAATAAGAATGGCACGACTGTAGTCTGTTATTAATTCATTATTTTATTCTGACGGACAAAGGGCACCGTGGACCCAAGCAACCCACCATTGTAACATTCCGATTTCTCAACTATTACCCAGCATGCCTCTGACCAGCATTAACCTTTATAGATGATACAGTTGGTCCCTCGCTATATCGCCGGGTTCACTTTTCGCGGCCCTCGCTCTTTCGCGGATTTATTTTTAGGCCACAATTGTGTATGCTTATTTACACACTAACACCGCCGTTTAGAAGTCACTGCAGCATAGGGCGGGATTGAGCGGTCCGACTCGGTCCGACACCTCGTTTCACTTTCTCTGAACTTTTTTCCACGAAAATAAACACCGCTAGCATGTGGCGCTAGCCTCAGCTAAAACACTCGCGCTCTGAAGCCTGAAAACTTGTGACGGTTAAAACTTTGGTCGTAGGCTATGACAGGGCTGAAAGTAGCTTTTCTTTCTTGCCCCGGGTACTATGTCATATATTACAGTACTGTCATATATATGACATATATATGGACATATATATGCTCATATATATGACATATATATAAAAAAAACTCTTCCTCACCCTCCACGGGCGGGTCTCTCTTTTTCCTCCAAGCTCCGGTCCTCAAGCCAAAAAACATAATTGCGAAGTATTACTAATAACGATCAAGCAGGTTTTATTAAGCAGGAAGCATTTATTGGAGACAACTGAGCAAAATACTTGACACGATATATTTTTATAGAAACATCAGAACCAGGATTATTGTTTATTGCTGATTTTGAAAGGCATTTGACAAAGTTCAATGGAAGTTCATAAGACAATGTCTTGTTTTTTTAATTTTGGAAAAAACTTAATACAGTGGTTTGAAACTCTTTATAATCATCCGGTTAGTCGAGTGATTAATAACGGTCATATATCAGATACATTTTCATTAACACAAGGAGTCCGTCAAGGGTGTCCTTTGTCACCATATCTCTTTATTTTATGTATTGAAATTCTAGCTATTAAAATTAGGAACAATCCAGATATACCAGGTCTATTTCCAAACGGCCAAGAGATTAAACTGACAATGTATGCTGATGATGCAACCTTTTTTTATAAAACCAATACAATCCACTTTGGAAGGACTAATAAAGGAATTAAATACGTTTTCAAAATATCTGGATTGAAACCTAATTTTGCTAATGTAGTAATTTTGAGAATTGGGATATTAAAAGACACTAATTTCATTTTAAACTGTTCTGCTCCTGTAAATGGACTAATGGAGGAGTTGAAACTTTAGGGATTCATCTACCTGATGACTTTAAAGAAGTTTGTTAAATACAATTATGAGAGAAGGATGGAAAAGGTAGATAGAATTTTACAACCGTGGAGGGGGAACTTTCTGACAATTCAAGGGAAAGTAACGTTGATTAATACATTAGTAATTCCACAATTTGTCCACCTACTAATGCTTCTTCCTTCACCTAGCATTAAGTTCTTCAAACACTTTGAACAGAAAATTTTCAAATTCATATGGAATAATAAACCAGATAAAATTAAAAGGCAGTATCTATATAATTCTTTATGATAATGGCGGACTGAATTAAAAAATCTTCAAATGATGGACTGTTCCTTGAAGGCCCCCTGGGTTGCTAAAATGTATCATAATAAAAAGTGGATTACGACCCAGAGATTATATTCAGCCTTTTCCTTCTTCTCAAACAATATATTTCCTTTTTACCAATTAAAAACAATACATATTGATAAACTATTTCAAAATAGTTTTAAAAGAGTTATCACCATTCTTCAAGGATGCATTGAAAGCTTGGTTGAATTTCCAGTATCATCCTCCAGATACAGCTCAAGATATTCAGACACAGTTGCTATGGATGAATTCAAACATTACTGTTGGAGACAAACCATTGTTGTGGGAGGAATGTGTTAAAAATGGGTTAATTTTTGTCAATGACCTTTTAGATTTATCTGGAGATTTGATTTCTTATGAAAATTTGAAAAGATCTTTTAACATTTCTCTCGATGAGCTACAATACAACCAGCTGATTTCTGCAATTCCTAAAACTCGGAAAAGAAATTGCAAAATTGTAGGAAGAATAAGTTGATGTTTGTCTCCACTAATAAGATGCCCAAAATGGCTGTCTGGTGCCAAATAAATAAAAATATACTATACGTGGAATGTAAATATCACAGGGCACCGCACTTTTTCCACACAGAATCTGCCTGTTTTGGGAAGATGAATTCAATGATCCAATTTTGTGGAAAGATTACTTTAGAACAATTTATAGAACTACAATAGATCATATTCCAGGATATTTCAACTTAAAATCTTTTATAAAATTATTTGCAACAAAAAAATCTCTGTTCAAATGGCAGATAGAAAAGGATCCCTGTTGTAGGTTCTGTGGGGATGAGGAGGAGGACCTGATGCATTTGTTTTATTTTTGTCCACATGTGGCTAAGTTTTGGGTCAGTGTACAGTTATGGTTAAGTTCTATGGGTATATTGCTTTGCAAATTACACCTCAGAATATTGTGTTATGTGTTTTTGGGTACATGCACTACCTTTTGAATATGATTATTCTGATGGGTAAAATGTTTATTTTTAAAGCTAAAAATGTATCAAATTTATGTATAAAACACTTTAAGAATAGAGTTTATCATCATTATATGTTAGAAACAATTATAGCAACAAATAACAACAGAATAATTGAGCATGAAAAGAAAAATGGAATGTCTGCTTACCTGAGTTAGAGATATAAATATTAGGTGTACTTGCTATGCCATTTGTTATGTCGTAAATGTTTTGCTAATTATATTATATTTTGTTTTATGGATTTTGATTGGTATTAGTGACTTTATTTTATTTCTCATTTTCTATGTTATTATTTTCTTTTGCTTTGTGCTTCTTTTTTGTCTATAGTCTGTGTTCAAAATACTAAGAATGTGTGGATGATTGTGGTTTGTGATTGTGGTATGAATGCAAGGGGGAGTGGCTGGGTTTGGGTGGGGGGTTTTGAAGTTTGTCTCGTTATTTTATCTTGTAAATAAAAAAAAAATAATAATAATAAAAAAAAAAAAAAAAAAAAAAAAAAAAAAAGCTCGGGTCCTCTACCAGAGGCCTGGGAGCTTGAGGGTTCTGCGCAGTATCTTTGCTGTTCCTAGAAATGCACTTTTCTGGACCGAGATGTCTGATGTATTTCCTGGGATCTGCTGGAGCCACTCCTCCAGTTTGGGGGTCACTGCCCCGAGAGCTCCAACGACCACGGGCACCACTGATGCCTTCACTCTCCAGGCCTTCTCCAGCTCTTCTCTGAGCCCCTGGTATTTCTCTAGTTTCTCGTGTTCCTTTTTCCTGATGTTGAAGTCGCTTGGTATTGCTATGTCAACCACCACGACTTTCCTCTGCTATATATATATATAGCAGCCCGCGGAGCTATATATAATATATAATATATATTAGTTAAAGCTGAGGTACCTGATTTTTCCTGATCAAACAGTGACATTTTTTGTTTTGGCACAAACTTGTTTCTAGTTCTCACAGTCTTTCCTATGTGTTCAAATTGTTCAAAGAATGTAATTACATGCACATTTCACACCCATATACAGCATTGAGTGGTGACAAAGTGAAGCAGGGCGGGGCCACCCCCAAGATCAATTCCACTCATTTAGATTAGACTTCTATCATCCATTGCTCAATGAGACTTTAGTGAAGACAATACAATAAGCTCTGGTGTACCCCAGATTTAAGAACCTCCGTCTAATCCTAAAGTCTGTCCTTCAGTCGGTCCTTCTGTGTGACTTCAAAGTCCACAATGAACCCGTGATCTCTATGTTGCCCGTGAAAAGAGGTTTTGAAATGATACGCTGAGGTAAAGCATTTTCGTCTGTTTAATTTAGGAAAATATAAACAAATAAAGATGTGCAAAGAGGAAAGATACAATAGTCATGGTTTACAAAGACTGTATTCTGGACCCGGTGTCTCCGAGAGTCTGAAGGTTTCATTCAGACTTGTCAAAACAAGTGCATTGACAAAGTGTAAAGCCTGGGTCACTTACGGACTGGTTTTAAAATCAGGATGAACAATGGCGTCACTTTAGTTGTGGGGAAGAGTTTGCTTGATTAAACTGAATCTGATTTTGTGATAATATTTGCAATATCGTGAATTCCTGTAGGGCTCGACGGCCTTCACAGACCTCAGGCAGAAAAACATTGTTCTTCTACGGCCCTCCAGGTGGCGCTAGTGGACCTACAGTTATGAGTCACTGCTCTAATGGCTCTGCTGGGGAGTTTATCGAGTGGAAAGGAGTGATTTAAAACTTCAGCCCAGTGTTTTCTAACTTTCGCCTTCCACCTGAACTCCTTCATAATACACAGTACTTGTCAAAACGTCCTTATTTACGCTTTTTCATGCATAGTTTTTTCTATTTATTTATGTGTTTTATTTTCTCATATGGAATTGTGTTGTTCCCGACCAAATAAATAAATAGATAGTTTTCACTTCACAGACGTTAAACCATTTCAGGGACGACGTTCTGAAGCTCGTGGAGAAAAAAGAATAAACGGCTGTGATTTAGCAGAATTTATGATCTAAACTCCAGTGCCCGTCAAAGCTTTTCTTTATTTTCAACAGTATTTCCACTGTGTGATCCTCATTGCAGACGTTAGACTATGAGTGAACACATGGGATTATGAAGGAAACAAGTCGAAATATGTTTTATATTCCCTTTATTTGATTCTTCTGGTTAACGGTGTCTGAAGTCCAAACCATTTCTGTGACGACATCGTGAAGCTCACTGAGAAAATGTCAAAAGTGCAAAACAGAAATCAAGCAAAAGGTTTGGAAGAATCTATTTCTATTTAACACCTTCAGTGAGAATCGACAAAGACAATAGAAAAAACAATACATGAAAGAGAGTGTTTCCAAATGTTTTTGACCGGTTCTGTTTAGGATTGGTTTCTCAGAGTTACATAACATTGTTAAGTGTAATTTTAACTCTTAGCTTCTTTTAGACCTGTGGTTCTCAATGGAGATGCTGTCAGAACCCACCATAATCCTATGGCAAGCCAGAATGAGTATCCAATTTTAATATATGTCACGTAAACTTTAATTAACCAACAAATGTCTGTTGAATAAACATTAAATACAACTATAAACCTGAAATTATCACCAAACAACATCATTTCTATGGATTCAGATGTTTCTGTACTTTTATAGGAGGTAAATATTGAAAGAAATGTAGCCTGGAAAAGGTATGTGACTCACCAGTTACCCACGACAACAAATACAAACAGTGTCAATCAAATGTCATTTGAACTGTTCCAGTAAAAGGAGGAGCATTTCCACGCCCTCAAAGGAATCTAATCTATCAGCATTGTTGTGCACTCACATGGCGTGAGACAGCTTTCAACACCAAGCCTGTAAAAATACATCAGATTCTTTTGAGATAATGAAAACACTCCTTCCTTTGTCTGACTGGCAAAACTGGCAGGATTAGATTGTTTTGTATTGATGCAAAACAGAAAGAGAAAATGATGTTCATGGAAGGAATTTCTGAGCTTCAATCTTTAAAAATAAATGTATGAAATGGAAATGGATAGAAAACAAAATAAAGAAAAACAAAAGATAAAATGTAACATGAAACACACACATAATAAAATGGGTCATTTATGAAGCACATTTACAAACGGCCCCAAAGTGTTGCAAACACAACGACAATAAGCACAAATATAAAGTCGTATTACTGCTTAGAAACAATACAAAACATTTTGTACAAGCTTGTATTTAAAGCCAGTGCAAAGGAATAAAACACATCAGGTTAAGGTGATGTTATCCGTCCTCCTTGGGCAGTAGGATTTATTTTTATTTCACTGGGCTGGGCTGTTGTTTTGGTAAAGGATTTAACATTTCCAAGACATGGATAAACAGGACAATTGTGACGCGTTCAACAACTGCAGAGAGATATTCCAGAGGGAGAGGCGGCGGACCCAGCGCGGATTTGTTCGCTCCTCCTTTTTCGCAGGTAAACAGAGTCTACACGCTGTGAAAGTGTCCAGCGAAGGAAAACCAGAAAAGCCAGAAGAGCCTGTATAAGGGGACTCTCATTCTAATGTGAAAGCTTTAGGTGGAGGAGCATGTGAGCCGTGGCAAAACAGAGCCGTCTGTTTTCTAATGCGTAAAGACGCACGGGGGGGACCCGCAGCCAAAATGGCAAAACTGCGCCGTTACCGTTGTGCAGAAAGTTCAGGGACAGAGCAGATGAGATCCATCTGCCGAGTCTCTATATTGCATTTAAGTGGCTGAACTTCAACGCGTTTGAGCTCACAGTGTAATATTATTGGCAGACTACTGTGTATTGCGTAAGGTGAGAGAGCGCACCTGTTCTCCTTCCTGGTACTGCGTACCATCGCAAATCTTTTAACGGAACGCAGTACCGGACCGTACCGGCTTACTTTCACCCCTGTGTATTTATCAAACGTTTACTTCAGGTAACTGAATAACGGGTTGGTGCATGGGGCCCTTCACAGTTGGGGCCCCAGGCAGCTGCCTGCCTTGCCTTATGGCAAGCTACGCCTCTGAACAAATGAATAAACCAAGTCCAGCTAATCCACCGCTGCAGGCTCAAAACAAATCCACATGGTCCAAATAGCGATCGATAGTTTTCCTCTTCGAAGTTAAACTTGTTGGTTTAACTAGAGGACCCCAAAGCAGAGACTGATACAGGAGGCAAGTTTAACAGTTTATTTTCACGAAATGGTGGTGGCAGGCAGTGGAGGCAGCGAGCTGGCTGACGAGGAACAGGATACGTGGAGCAGGTCACCAAGAACAAGACACCAGAAGAATTGAACAGGATGGAATTATTTGGCAGTGTGGTGCTGAGAATCCAGGCATTCATACTCAGGTTGATTGGTAATGACGTGCAGGTGTCTAGTTTAGTTGGTTTATTTATTTATTTGACAGGGACATGTACAGGAGCATTACTCAGGATATGAAAAGATGCTTTGTACCAGACTTTAGCTCTTGGAGCTAATTTCCATCTGCAGTCCCCAAGACATACAATTACAAAACACTACTGCAGCACCAGGAGGAGTCAGCCACACCCCCTGCCACACACTGCTCTGCTGCAACAGAAATCTCCAAGAGAGTCTGGCTGCAGACCTCCACTGTCAGGTCCCCTCCGCTGTCAGGACCGGAAGTTTATTCGAAGCCTTTCAAAATAAAACCGGATATACTGGAAGCACGTATTTGTCATTGTTCCTTGGGCTTTATTTTATGTAATATGATAATATGATATAAAAATGTATAATATATGTATAAAAATATGCAACTATAAGTAGTAGCCTTCATGTTTGGTTGCAGACCTCCACACTCCCCTTCCAAAATGAAAAGCAGGCATACCGGAGGACGTATTTGTCGTTCCCCATGTGAATATACTTTATTTATTGGGGCCATATTTTATGTATATAATGTAAATATGATTCAAAAGCAAGTATTCCAGGAGTAGCCTATGTAACGGAGGCTGGCTTCCGAGTCGTTAGGTAATCTCACCTCTCGCTTCATAATACACAATGATTACATTACAGATAATTGTCTGGTAGTCATGTGGGTAAGTCGGGCGCCTCCCAGTGCAAACCACATAGGTTCGATACCAGCGCTGAACAAGATGTTTAGTTTTCTATGTGAGCACACTTTAGCTCTTGGCGCATTCATTTATGTCTAAATATGTAAGTATTATTTACGTGTAATCACGTTGACTTAAAAACAGAGGGGCCATCAGAATAAAATAATGAAATAATAACTCACTATTCCAGGCCTAAAGGCTTTAACTGGGCTGCAGCAGGAGCATGAGCTGCTGTTCCAGATATAAATGAAGTAACACAAGCGTAATTGTCATGGAAATCTATCAAAATAACGACTGATGAATGAAAATCTGAAAAATATTCGCATCGAACTTTTCATTCTTGCGGCGGGGAGATACCATTTCAAATTGAACTAACTCAGAGGGGTGTTTAAGTGGAACACCCCTCCACTTTAGTTCAAGTTGGTGCAGTCCAATCCAGCGGAGACAAGTGTCTGTGCGAGTTAAGAGACTAAAAGGCAGTGAAAGGTAGAAAAGTGGACAAATAAATGTTTTTATCTACATAACTTGTGCTGATTGTGGGTTTGTATCAGGCTCAGACTGTGTGTGCAGCGGCCCATGTGAAAAGAGAAATTGTTAGAATTGTCAATGTGTGGTATTTGATCCAGCGACCTCTTGTACTTGGACCAGCGCACTATTACGGAGCCATACGGGCTGAAATTAGGTCCCAGCACGCCCCTGCTTAAAAAAGATAAGAAATAATATAGTATGGGAAACTAATAAATATGCACTTCTTCTTCTAATGGTTTCCGGCAGGCTGTACACGTTATGCTGCCCTTTCCGTTCAATATGCACTTGCGGTCCGGTCCTGACAGTGGAGGTCTGCAAGGCAGGGTCCTGAGAGTGGAGGTCTGCAGCCAGACCCCTCTCGAAAACAAAGGGGGAGGGGACAGCACACAAACCAAATCATAACAAAACTCTTCATCTCAGTGAGCGTGTCCTGTTCCTCTGAGGCTCCTCGCGTGTTTCTGTTTTGCCCTTTAGACAAGTTTGCGCAACTTTGTAGCTGATTTTACACGTAAAATCACCAGGTCCTCTCTTTAATGCCGCATGTGCCATGCTCCTGTGCTTCCTGTTTGTTTGGGCCGAGTGTTTCCCTGGGATTGACCTGACAGGCGCTGCAGCATTGCGCCGTCCATATTTTTTTCCAGACTGTGACAGGACTGGCCAATTCTCCTCAATTAAAACGCACCAGAGATTAAAATGTTATTAATTGCCCAGCCCTATCAGGCAGTGTATTTTGCACGCGCATGAATGGAATAAACTCTGACATATAAGCTTTGTTTCACACTATATAAATAGAGAGATGTAATTACCGAGCTCCGCCTCCAGAGTTTTCCACAAATCCTTGAAGTCGTACAGATGGAGTCCAGACACCAGGAAAACCCTTGGAGATTCAAAGCCCATCTTCTGGAGTTCTGCATCAGGATAAAGTTCAGTCAGTACAAAAACAGCAGACACACACCAACAGAAAAGTTGGTGTGTGTCAGTATGCGGAGTCCTACTCTGGAATGGTTTGGGGAACCATGTAAAACATTGCACACATATTTACAAGTTCAAAAACATATATAAAGAGAACATGTTGGCAGAGTATGGAAATGAAGAGGAATATTAACAACTGACTGACAACTTTCTTTTTTCTTTATAAATAACAAAAGGCAATGACAGTGCTAAAAGATCGTTGCGCTTTAAGACGTTGAATTATAACAATAGAGGTGCATTTTTGGAAACAAAAAATGTATAGCGACTTTGAAGGGTATATCTGGGTGAACAATGAAGGAGGTGCTCTTGGTACAAGATTGACATAAAACACATTTTTACAGAAGAGCTTGACAATAGATTGTGATCTATTGAAGTACTTACCATATATATATATATATATATATATATATATATATATATATATATATATATTGTATATGTATATGTATGATCATGTGTTAAAGTATAATTCTCATATGCAAACTATTTATCTGTTATATCAACTGTCTTTGTGAAAGGAAGCAGCCACTGAAGGAGCTGGTGGTATGGCGGTGGAGGATGGCAGGATGGTAACTGGCCGTATGATGGTTGTGGCTGATCCTGGGTGTGGTGGGACGGTGATGTAGTGAGGTTGTTGTGCAGGGGACGCTATATCTTTCTACAACTATACTGACATGTCGACACGGGGGGAAAAAATTATAATAATTTTGATTGGCATAATTGGTTGGAAAAGGAAACGCAAATTCAAATATTGCACCCATAATTGGTTTGATTACTATAAGCCAATATGCATTATTGGAATAATGTTATAAAGAAACGTATACGTTTACTTCCTCCCACTCCTTTTCGAGTGTTATGTACGTATATATGGAAGCATGTGGAAATGTCATAAACGCATGTTAAAAGTTCATAAAAGTGACACATGTTATTGAAAAAAAAAAAGTGTGTATGTAATGTACATTGAACTCGGAATAAACAATCAATCAATCAAAAACTGATCACAATAAAATAAAATAAAAGTGCAAAGTTGTGGAACTCATTACCCACTGAACTTAAAACCATGACTGAGATTAAAATGTTCACTTCTCGAGTTAAGTCTTGATTGAAAACACAGCAGAATTGTACCCATCTGTAAATAGCATTGACTTTGTGTATATGAATGATTTATACAGTGTATATAGGTAAGTTTTTAGGATGAAATTGTGCGTTTTAATGTAGTGTTGAAAGGCCCAAACAGGGACTGGAGTTGAAAATTAGCACGAGCTATAAACTCTTTTTGCATCGCATCAGCTACAAGCTTGTTTTGTACTATGTTGAACTGCAGTGTCCCTGTCAAATAAAATAATAAATAAAAAAAATAAATGAAATACCTTTAGAGCAGTCGTCTCTGATTAATTTAAGATAATCCTCCTCATTAAAGTTTGGATCTTCCATTTTCTCGTCTTGTATGTTTCGGTCAATGTTGGATCGAACAAAGTAGAACTTTTTGTTCATCTTCTGAATTTCTTTTGCCAGTTTTGCATCATTTTCTCTGAAGCGATCACTGGAAACAATGATGAAGAAGTCGTACTTCTTAAACTCCACATCCTCCAGGTATTTATCAGCTGGAAAGTTGATGGTGCCGACTCCAGGCAGATCCCAGATTCTAATGTTCTTGTTCTTTGGATGGATGTATTCTGTTGGCTTCATAGTTGTCACTGTCACTCCAGTTGGAGCTGCTCCTTCTGTTTTGTTTCTTATTCCTCTCAGAGCATTGACCAGAGTGGATTTACCAACACCAGACTCTCCTGTGATCGCGATGTTCAGAGTAATTTCCTCATACTCCTGTGCCTCTTTAGCTGCAGTCTGGTCATTGTTCTCCTGTGCGGTTTGAATGTTTTCTTTACATTGTTCAGCCATGATGATCCCTGTGAAATAGACATATTTATTTATATTTATTTATTTGAGCAGTAAGTCTGCTTAAAGGGAGTGAGCCGAAGCGAAAAGCTCATAAGCGCCCACATCAAATAATATAATAAATAAAATAAAATCCATCATAAGACCATCATAAGTTGCTTCACCATTTAACAGAGTTACTGTCTCCCACACCACTCTGCTCTGCTTTATCTCTGACTGCTGGCAGCTGTAGCAGCTTCTCCAGCTGCACAAAGGGAGCTCACCTGACCAGACCTGTGCTCCTCTCAGGGGGCGCTTCCAATGGGCCACTCTGGGTGGAGCCCCCTCTACTTTAAAAGTAGCTAATTATTATTCATTGTTAGTAAAGTCTTTGTTATGTTGAGATGTCGTGTCTAAACGTCATGTAAAATAAACTAAACTAAAAGACTTAGACTTATAATTGTTTGTTCTCTATACACCACTAAACCCTCTGCTCTTCAGTCTGCCCTGTCAAACCCCTGATGCACCAACATCCCCCAGACACACTGAAAATATGTCAGCAGTCAGAGTATCACAATTAAAGAGTAAATATTATTATTTTACAGTTATTCACAATCGTATCCTTACATTTTGCATTGAAACCAGACGCCCCTGACGCTTCAGATGAATGTTGGGAATTTATAAAAGTCTTATGAGACATGTTCTCATGCTGCTACATTTCTACAAGCGACGTGAATTAATAATAATAATAATAATAATAATAGCTGGGAAGTGGGACACCTTTTCTGTATATTTTTTATGTAATGGGCCACTTTGTTTGAGTCCTTTGATGAGTGGGCGCAGTCGCAGTCCCTTGATTCCTCTCTTAGCTCCGCCCCTGCAGTGCTCCTGCCCCCGCTTTTTTCTGCTGCTGTTGCTAGTGTCTTGCCTGACTTATCTTAATTTTCTTTGGACTCCCTGCTCGCTGTGCTCCTAAACCGGCTAACCATGGAATTGATCAGTCGGTCTCTCAACGCAATTGACAAGATTTTTTCACAAAGAAATGGAGCTGTGGGGGAGCCTTCTTGTTCACAGGGAACGTTTGCAAATGTCAACATCCCACACCAAGGCAAAGCCAGGGGTGAAAGGACTGATAGGACTGACGCCGGGCTCATACTGGGCAGCAGCTCATACTACGGAGAAGCCTCAAACTGCACAACACGAAGTGTCCCGGCCCCATCCTCCGCCTCCCTCTGAGTCCGCCTCACTTCGCTCCCACCACCCTCCCTTTTGTACCGAAGAAAAAAATCCAGCGTGTTTTCCGCACGTAATGTGTATTATCCAACTGTGTATATTTGTGTATGTATGTACTTGCTTTAATGCTTCTTGTAACGTCTAATTTCAGCAAATAAGAGGCGCTATTTAACGGCCGCCCTGACATGTTTGGCGCATCTGCGCAAACATACCGAGTAAAATTCCTAGCTGTGAACTTGTTCATAACAATGGCAATAAAACCTATTCTGATTCTTCTGATTCTCAGATCTGACTCCACTGTGCAGAAAACACTGACCAACATGACCAGCTCTGCTTTCCACCGCTTGTAGGGCAAGAGATAGAGAGGGAGGGGAGAGATTAATTTAATTATAGTTCAGCAATGACAACTGCATTAGCAGTGCAGTATTGTCGAATGTATGCAAATTAGCCATGTGGACTTAGTTTTGTTAATAAGCGCAAACAAAACTATATGCAAAGTTAATGTTTGAAACAAAGACATTGTGCTCTGGTTCTTTGCTCCTGATCTGTCCTGCACTGCGTCCAGAGGCGTGACAAGGGTACTAAGGGGCCCCAAGCAAGATTGGGGCTAGGGGCCCTCTGGCGACTGCTCTGGGTTTAGTGACCACAACTCCCATAATGCAGTTCTCTGTGTAAGTTTCCCTCAGTACAGAAGGCTGATTAGACCCAGAGTTTGTTGCCAGGTCACAGATAACGGGCCAGTCCATGATTCCACATGTTTTCACTCACCACACAAACCGAAACTCGTCATCTCCCAGAATCTCTCTTTTTAGCCACTTTTTTTTAAACCATTTTGACACCTGTTTAACCGTTTTTGTGTATTTTTTGTGGTTGTTTTTTACCCCAAACCTTTGCTACCATTTAAACAGGTCACAAACCAGTTCATGATGAGCCAATAATGGATTTATAAGGCGTTCACTCTTCAATAATAAACTGCTGTATTCATCCAGATTCAGACAGAGGAGAAAAGGAAAGAAGAGAAAACACATCTTGGGAACTTCAAAAACAGTTTCATATTTTAAAGTTTAAATTGTTTGTTTTTTAGAGGAATTTGTAACCCCCCAAACAAGTGAAAAAAATCATATTTGACATGTTTTTATTATTATTTCAGTTTACACATAAAATATAGTTTGTTTTAATTACTTCACACTAGGGCTGGGCGATTTTGGAAAAAAATATAATACAATCATTTTCCCCATATTGATCGATCAATTTTTTGTTTAAAAGAAAGAAAAAAACATTTAATGTGGTCTTTCCTAGATTAGCAAAAACATCTCTCTCATCTAAAATATGCCAGAATGCAGCAAAAACATTTTGTTTTGTTCAAAATATTTCGTAGAGGACGCCTGAACTCCTCTACTTAAAATCATTAATGACTGTGGTTCACCTATTACCCAAATCACTCTTAAAACCACTATTTTAGAACACAAATATACATATTGGAAATTTGATGAGTGCTGATTGGTTGAAAAAAATTCTTGGGCTGAAAATGAGTTCCACTCCAAATGTTTTAACATTCGAAACAACATGGATGTATGTCACTTGGACGACTTATGTCTGATTTTGGTTTTTCTCTCAGCAAATATTGAATCTGGTCAGTCAGTAAACAGAGATACGACTCACAACCTTCAACACAACTGACGTCTAAACCCTTTCTACTCTCTGCATTCTGTGAGTTACTCTTCAGCCTCGTTCAGCAGATTACAGCGTCATCTTTAAGAATTCTGATTATACTGTATATTCTAATACAGATTGAAATCAATTATAATAATCAGATTGACAAGTGTTACCTTTGAGTCAGACGACACAGGTGTTGAAATCTCGAGATGTGAGAGTTGTCTGTCCTGTTCCCTTTGTCACCACACCCACTGATGTCATTAACTGTGCTCTGGCATCATGGACTGTCACGCAGCTGGAATGCTCACACTGCCACACCAAGACTCTATGTTTATTTATTAAGCTTTTTTGGTCCATAGTCTTTAACACAACAATTTAGTGTAAAGATGGTGAAAAGCATGAGACTTTGGAGTGTTTCATTGCAACAACTCACTCAACATTAGCTCCACAGTCTTTAGCTCTGTCTGCAGAGGGATCCCATCAGCCCTGGGTCCGTCTGTCTGTCCGTTCTCTTTTCTCCCACTGGGTTTTTGTGATGCTGACTGGACTGTTCATTTTGAAATTACATTTGTTTTATTTGTTTTATTTTTTTGGGACAGTGCATGTTAATGAACACAGTTGCACTTGCAGACACACTGTCGTTTAACTCATCCTGGCCTATTGTAATTGTTTTGTAGTGGTAGGGATAAACAGAGGAACCTACACAGACACAGGGAGAAAATACAAACCACAGAAAGTTACTGTCTGGCCGGAGATTGTACCTAACCGCTACGCCACCGTGCCGCCCACTGTTGACGTCCACCCCATTGCTGACTTTCAAACTTTTCAGCATTTTTTGTGAATCCCTGATGAAGGCTGCAGTTTTGATGTCGAGTTCTTCAAAATGTAATGTTCTAATTCCCATTTAGGCCTTTTTTCAATGTATTGTTCTCCAGCTTCCTTCAACAAATACACCATTATATTGTTTGTTTTCATTTACTGAAGGATGTTTCAAATAAATAAATGCTTAGTTACACATATACAGTATATAACAGAGAAGAGCCGAACGCGTCCTGAAGGTTATTTCATAAACTTATTTCAATATGGAACCAAGTGGAGCATTTTATTCAACCTTTGTCTGTGTGTAAACACAGGAGTCCAGCTAAATACTAAGATAAGGAGAGGACACGCCCTCCTTCAGCAACATCCCCTTTAAGACACGACGACTGTGTTTGAGGAGCGAGCAGAGGAACGAAACAAGTGACTTTACAACAAACTACTCAAAGCTCACCGTGCACAGGTGTTTAACATCACAAAGCACAGAGACTCACTCTGACCCAGACGTTAAAGTGCTCCATTAAAGTGATGGATTACAACAAACCACAAAATCTGATGTTTATGCTTAACATAAAGAACAAAGTAACAATAGCCCATATGTAAAACACATCTATATAAAAATATCCACTAAATATGAAATCATTAATTATTGCCAATCGATAAATCTACTTTACTCCACATTTGCAATGATCTAATAATAAAACATTAGTGTCAGTAATAAATGTGTTTGTGATAAATGTGTAAATAAAGAGTTCAGACTAAGTTGGCCAGAGTGAGTCTGGTTTATCAACACAATAAACCACATAAGCAGAGTTTGCAGAGTTTATGAAATAGCCCATGAGTCTATTTTTCTGACAAAAATAAATAATAGGTAATAAGTGTTACTTACCGGTCAGTGTCACAGTTCAGTTTGATCTGAAGAGTCGCTAAACTTCTGCACCGTCTGGTTGGAATGATATTTACATAACATTCACATGTTTTGTGTATTTAACCACACCTACATTACCTGTTACTGGAAACTGATGCAACAACAAGAATAGAATTTAAAACAGCTCTGCTTGTGTACAAGTCTTTCATGGTTTAGCACCAAAGTACATCTCTGACATGTTAGAGCCGTATGAACCATCTCGGGCCCTGAGAACTTTAGGGAGGGTCTCCTGGTGGTTCCCAGAGTCAATAATAAACACGGTGAGGCTGCGTTTCAGTTTCATGCAGCTAAAATCTGGAACAGTCTTCATGAGGATGTGAGACAGGCCTCAACTCTGACAATGTTCAAATCCAGGCTGAAAACAGCTCTTTTTACCCGTGAATATGAAAACTGAAAGTATTTTATCTGCACTCTGACTTTTACTGTAATTGATTAACTTTGTGTTGTTGTTTTATTGATTGATTTTAACTGTTTCTTGTAATTTTTCTGCAACTGTGAAGCACTTTGAATTGCCTGGTGTATGAATTGTGCTCTACAAATAAACTTGCCTGCCTTGCCTTGCCTTTACATACCACCATTAACCTTTATAGATGAACAGATGGATGGGAAATTAATAATATGGAATATGAAAACATGTCGTTGGTCGTTTGGTAGAAGTATTAGTTAATTTTTAGCACAAGACATTTTATCTTGAGTTCCCGTATGAAACAACAGTATTATTGTTTTGATAAGAACGGCATGAGCGGCATGTCACGCTATGTCTGACTCTGTCTGGAAGAACAACATTCCACTTTTGTTTTAAGCTTTTGATTTCTCAACAGAGAAACTGTAATTTTATTATTGATCACTAATCTGTGTAGGATTATTATTATTAGTATAGTACAGGGGTCACAAATTAAATTTCTCTAAGGTCATGAAAATGAAAAAATGAATGGAAAAAAAAAGGTCAAGCAAAGGTCCGGAACATACTGGTTAATTTACGGTTATATCAGGAATTTTTTATTCTATTTTTGTGATTTGAAAATAATGCAATCAATTGAATCATGTTATTGTTATTGTTTTTGCTCTAAAAATAAGTTTTGGCTCCTAAATAGCAGAGTGCATCCTACTGTAGCCTCTGTTATACACAATGTGCACATAATATATGACAGTGATGTGTTTCTTTGCTCAGTTCAACACACTGAGCCCTGCTTAGTCCAGGTTCAGACCTGGTTTAGTCCTGGTTTAGTCCTGGTTTAGTCCTGCTCGCTGCTGATCGGGAAACAGCCGCACTATTTGCGCATTATGATCGCGCATGCATTATTTAATTTTTTTTTTTAGCGAGCCATTTCAGTCATTCCAAAACAGTTTCCAAAAAAATTAAACGTATCATGGAGCTAAGACTTTCTCTGTCTGTTCATCTGGGCTGTAGTTTATCGCTCTGGTGCAGTCAGAGAGGGAGAGAGAGAGCAACACGCAATCGCTCGTCTGAGGGGATTCGGGTCGGGTCTAAAGTTCGGATCCAAGGTTCGGGTCCAGATGGGCTGGCACATGGGTCCGGATCCGGACCTAGGTCCGCCGTTTACCTCTGCTATAGTATTTGTAGTGGTAGAATTGGAAACGTTGGCAGGACAGTGATAGTAGTGATAAAGTAATACCGTAATAATAAGAATAATCAGACGCGTAATATTTTTTATTGCCATTGTTTAAGAACAGGTTCACAAACTAGGAATTTTTCTTGATGCGGACGTGCAACATAAAACATATAACACAGAATTTAGATAAAAATAAGCTATAAAACTTTAAACTGTAAGGCTTTAGGGGCATGCATAAATAATATTTAAATAAAAAATATAAAACAAATATGATAAAGACAACAACAATTTGACATAGAACAACAGTGTGAGTGTATTTACAAATATGCAGTGATAGCAGCGTGTCTAAGTGTGGACAAACCACACAGTGAAACAGGGCGATTACATTCACAAGTCTTTAACTGAGTTATTGGGTCTTGTTTTCGTTCATGAGTCTGAAAAAACTGTTCAAGTGGCTATAGGTGTGAATCTGGATGGACCATAGCCTCCTGCCTGAGGGGAGAGGGGTGAATAGTTCGTGTACAGGGTGAGAAGGGTCAGCTGGGATCCGACCCACACGCCTGCGGGTCCTGGAGGTGAACAGGTCCTGGAGAGATGGAGATCACAGCCAATCACCTTCTTCAATGTGCTGCAGTCGATGCTGTCTTTGTCCACTTAAATATTATGAATATAAACAAATGTTTCAAATGTGTACTTGTCTTGTGGGAAATCTTAGATGAGCTTTGTAGGCCTAAAGTAAGCTCCAGTCGAGGTGCTTTTAGATTTGGGTAAATCTGAACTGGAGAAAATGCCCACCTTAACCAAGGTTAGGAGGTTAAAAGGCTGATGCTAGGACTTATGATTTACAAAGTCCAAGCCCAAACAAACAGCAGATAGAGCACCATTTTAGTAGATTTAACGCCCAATAAATATTTTCAGAAACTAAAATTACCTTCACATACCCAATCTTTTCAATACACATGCTTAGTTTGAATTAGAAATTAAAAATAATATCATTAAACAACAATATCCCTTAGTAAGTTATATAAAAAAATACAAAAATAAATTCTTGAACATTGAAGTTTAATTCTTAATTTGGCCTCGGACAAACACACGTCTGTTTGACCATGTGACCAACTTTGTTAGACCAGGGCATTTTCATTTGTTTTTTGTTGTAAATAAGCACATAATGTTTCAATTAATAAGAAACACAGGCATTAATATGGACACCCATTTGTGCCGTGTCCACTTTTCGGGACATATGGTACCTAAACTAAACCTGTGTCCATATAACCTGTGTCATGACGTGTCTTTTAAAGATGTGATTTCATGTGGCCATTAGAGGAAATTATCTTTGCATAAAAGTTTTGGTTCCGTTAGACGTAACATCAACTTTATAAATTTGACCTATTTCAAATATTTCACATTCACAACTACAATTGATGTGGCTTCAGGACACATAAGCCTCAATGGCACGTCACTGACTCACTTATTAAGGTTGTTTGGTCCATAGTCCCTAACAGAACAATTCAGTGTGGAAGATGGTGAAAAGCAAAGAGAGACTTTCAGCAAATGAAGGGGCAGCGAGTCAAACTCACAACACTGAGGCTGGAAAAATGGGCAGCAAAAGTGCATCAACCACAAGGCTCTAGTGCAGCTCATTCTTGTTAAAGTGCAACTAAACCCCAAATCCACTTTTTTTTTACTGATAAGCTGCCTAAATGGTGTCAAATAGAGTTGTCTACATGTCCCAGTCAATATTTTGACATTTTGTGCAAAATTAGTTCAAAATCCCTCTTTGGGTCCAAACCGAGCGGTACTGCCCTCTTCAGGTTAAAAACATTCAACCAAAGTGGAATTATGTGATTGGCCAATGACCTTACCCATGCAACGTCACGGTACCAGAGAACGTCATTACTGCAGCCGTATATAAGCCTCAGTTCCCTTTAAGATTGCATGGATTAGAGAAGAATATACCTTAGTTTCAGTTTTGTTTTCACTGTTTTTGTTCGCAATAAACAGGTAAAACTGGACACAGAGAATAGTCAGAAGCAGCATCACACCAGAGACTTTTATTGTGAGCTGCTCTAATTTACATCTGGATCAACATCTGTGTATGTGTCTAAATTTAAATACAGTCATTGTGCACCATTTTTCCTAAATTGTAGTCCTTGCCAAATTAAGAAAAGGGCTTTATTTGTATAGCGCCTTTCACAGACATGGTCACAAAGCGCTTTACATGAGGCAATTAAGAATAGTTTATGACACTTAAACATCTACAATCCACTGCTGATGTTGTTGTTGATCTGGTTTGAGCCACAATAACAACACTTGAACAACACTGAATGGGGAAGTGTATTAACAATGTTGCAAATCCTGTTAAAATGATTTTTAAGATTTTTGTTACAGTGGTGTAGTATCTTCTTTGTAGATTGATTCTGAAATTAAAATGAAATCATGTGTTGAGTTATTTATTTTATATTTTGTGTTGCGTATTATAATATGTTGTGTTATTAAAGTTTATTACATTTTGTTAAAATCTGAAAATATACTAAAATCACAGGATTTTAGTTCATACTGGAAGTATATGTAACATCGTCACATTCTACGATCTGAAAACTATTAATAGTTCTATCACTTTTATGGAGTTTTGGTCTTACTTTTAGTTCTTATTTATTACTTTTAGGCCTGAGCCGGACAAAAAAAACAGGGACTATTGTTTTTTCTTTCTTTTTTTCTCCGACAACGATCGCATTTTTGACCCACTGAACGTCGCTGGAAACTCACCAGGTTTGGCGGAAAAGATCATGAAAATTGGCCACGCCCAAAACAAAATGGCTCGAACCCCCTCAAAGTGGACCCCATGTAATTGAGAAGACACGTTCTTCCTCCAGTAAAGTGAAAGGGGACGTCGGAACAAAAACTGAATTAAAGCGACACACCCCGACGCACAGGAAGTCGGCCATTTTGGCTCGAAAGTCCAGAATCCATTTTGACTATTAGTATGTTTTAACGAACTAGTCCCTGATTTTTTTTTTTTATCCAAATGAGATCACACTTGGCACAGGGCATCTAGACATGTTGAAATTCAATATTCAACCCCATTTATATACATTTTCAACGGTTTCCTCATAACACGGCGGCGAACAATGCGTAGAGTCCGTGTATTTTCGAGTAAGGTCAGCTCACACCTACAAGTGACAGAACTCAACAGTATATTCAAACACTTTATCAAACAAAAGTCATATCATATTTTATAAGATGTGGGCGTGGCCAAGGTAAATGTCTCAAATAAGATAAGATAAGATAATTTATTGATCTTTATTGAATTTACTTGTTACATGCAAATATGGCACATTATCATTTATAATTGAAACATGCATTGAAATATTGAGCTCACACTTGAGTTACTAAAGCACTAAACAGAACAGAACAAACTCATTATCAGAATAACTTCACCACAGTACTGCGCCACCTATCTACGCTTTGAAAATTGCAGTTTGGACGATTTGTATGAAACGTTACAAGTATATTTTAAACAATAAACAAACCAAAAATTATACTACAGTCATATCATATTTTAAAATGTGTGTGTCGCGAGGAAAATCATCTCACAATTGGCACATTGTGCTTTATGATTCGAGCATGCATTGATATGTTGAGCTAATATTTGAGTCACTAATGTACTACTCCAAACTGAACAGAACACATCACTATCAGACCCACCTCCCCACAGTACAGCACCACCTATAAACTACACAAAAATGTATATCACAGTCATATCATATTTTATAAGATGTGGCGTGGCCAGGCTAAATGTCTCAACAATTGCATCATCCTTTAGAATTCGCATGTGGCTTCTCAGATTGAGTTGGAAATGTTATCACTTATAAACTGGATGAGAATGAATTAATTTCTATGACAACAGGGATAGTCCATGCTATAGTGCCCCCTACAGAAACAGGTGATTTTTAATATCGGATGAAAAAAAAGGGAGTGTGAGGCCAGTGTGAATTGTGAGGCTGGGGATGGCTACAAGCCTGGGCGGTCTCAATGTCGAGTGGCTGCGAGGCGTGCCTTGGAGGGAGTTGCCCAAAAGAATGAGGGCCTCCATCGCTGCTCGCGGCTTTAAAGGTGTATTATTCAGCATTTTATGTGGGGAATAAAAGTTGATATTTGTGTGTATTTAAGTGTGTGACTAAAGTGACTGTATGAGTGGTCAGCATGGGGCTTTCATTTCCGTCACGGTGGTCCTAGGACTGGGTTACTGCTGACTCTCACCAGTAAACCTACAGAGCAATTGATCCGGGAGCGTCCTAGAGACCACCGTGGTGGAAAGTAAAGGCGTCATGCTGACCACTCATACAGCCACTGAGTCACTACAAGGTCAAATATACACAAATATAAACCTTTGTTTTTGCATCCTTTAACTGGTTGTCGATGTTGTATTATTGGACAGATTTACCTGTGAGTGTCGGAGTTCATCTCAGGCTTTGTTCTCCTGCGCCTGTCTCCTATTTCCTTCCCCTCCTACTTGCCTTATTTGGAATCTGGCTGGGTGTGGTCGTGGCTCCTCCTCCTGCTCCTGGGCTGGCTCACACCTGTCTTCAATCTACTCATCTGCTGAGTATGAAGGACTGGCTTCTCCACTGCACCTCTGCCAGATCGTCAGTCTTCCAACGCGGTGAACATTTCACAGACTTAACCTTGGTTTTTGTGGATATTTTGCGATACTTACTTTATTCTTTTTTGCTCCAGCTCCTGCGTCTCACTCAGCTCCAGCCTTTGTCCTGCCATCCCCAGCCCAGCCAAAACTCCAAGGAGAACCCCTGGATCTGCAACAACCTCCAAACCCTCCTGCACATTTTTTGTAAAAGAAATAAATACTTACTTTTCGGCCATTGTGTTTGCATTTTGGGTCCTTATTCTTGTTGAGCCGTGACAGTGAGTAGAAATAATGAGAGGAGTAAAGATCAGGAAATATTCATACAGCTGTGTTCAGATTGTTACATTGTTTATGTAATAAGTAAAGTAAGAGAAGATTATTGTGATCAGTGATATTGCAAACCACATATAAATCTACTATGTATGAAATGTCTGATATTTGTAATTCGCAAATGTGTTCAGGGCCTGGCTTTTTTGAAAACCCTTTGAGCATCATCAGCCAGTAAGTCTATGTGAGAGCTTTGTAGGTGGTAACACCTGAATAAATCATTGTGTTATTGCTGCAATGATAGCAGCAGACCTGGCCAACACTTTTACCACAAGATCCATGGTAATTTCAACTGCTGCAAGAGGTGATTTTATCTCAGCCTTAAGGTCATCGAGAGGCACTCCACTAAGCTCTGACAATTTACGCAGTAACTTAGGAGTAAGACCCAGAGAAACACAATAGTCCACTGTAAAGGCGACTATCATGCCCACATTAACAGCCTCTGAGAAACCAGGGACTGGCACAGCTGCAGCTGCTGTTGAAGCTACAGTGAACCATATTATTTCTTCTCCAAAGTGTTCTTCTTCTGTTCGATGGCCTCCAGACTGGTGTTGGGTAGAGCCAGGAGAAGAGCATCCCTCTGATGTTCAGGAAGTTCCTCCATCAGAGTTTTATGCAAATCTTCAAATTCGTACAAATCAAGTCTGAAACCAGACACAAGGAAAACCTTTGGAGACTCAAAGCCCAGCCTCTTGAGTTCTGCATTAAAAAAAAACATAAATCAATAAAATTAGAACAAAATAGCAGTTAGATTCAGAATGAACACTTTACCTTTAGTGCAGTAGTTCCTGATGATGTTCAGGACTTCGTCCTCTGGCGCATTAGGATTGTCCTCTTTCTGACTGTTTATGCTCTGGTCGATCTTGGATTGATCAAAGTAGAACTTTTTCTTCTTCTTCTGAATTTCTTTTGCCAGTTTTGCATCATTTTCTTTGAAGCGTTCATTGGAAACAATGATGAAGAAGTCGTACTTCTCAAACCCCACATACTCCAGGTATTTGTCAGCTGTAATATTTACGGTGCCAATCCCCGGCAGATCCCAGATTCTAATGTTGGGATGTTCTGGATAAAGATACTCTGTTGGCTCCATAGTGGTCTCCGTTACTCCAGTCGGAGCTGCTCCTTCTGTTCCATTTTGATTCCTCTCAGAGCATTGACCAGAGTGGATTTACCAGATCCAGACTCTCCTGTGATCGCGATGTTCACAAGAATGTTGTTCATTTTTTCCAAAATACATCTTGGCCTTCTTAGCTGCTAGAGCCTGGTCATTTTTCTGAAGCGCAGTTTTAATTTCTTAGTAGTTTCTCATAGTTGTCAGCCATGATGATTCCTGGTGATAAAATAAAATTGAAACAATCATGAGTTACTTAAAGATCAGGAAGGCATTATTGTCCATGTGGGAAAGTTATCATTAAACCAGAAAGAAGTAGTGGACGACTGCAGTACATCACTAAAGGATCCAACACTCAAGATCTTCAGATCTTCAACAAGGCTCATGTTTTCAGTTGATGGAGAAAACTCACTAGGACACAGTGAGAACATCCAAACTCCACACAGAAAGGCCCACATGGTAGCCATTCAAGAGAGTTAAGCTGGGCTTATACTGTGTGATTTTGCCACAAATTTTGATTGCACGGCAATTTTTAGTCCGCATGATCCTTTTTTCCCCCTCCGTCTATGATTGCCTTTTTAGCAATTGAAACATTCTTGTTTATTAAAGTAAGCAAGGTCATTGTGATTTGTGAGGCTCTTGGGTGGATAAGATAAGAGGTAAGAGGTCTTACGCCAGACCCGATGTGCGTCAGTGGCCGCCATGATAAGAAGCGTCCGAATTGGGCTGTCGGTTAGGAAGGAGTTAGGGAAAGCAGCCTCAATGCTAAATATCATATAGCCACTTTAGCATAGGGACCTCTGATGCTAACTAACCGGTGATTAGGAGCCACGGGCCATCCCATAAGCCACTGCGCCAATCTCCCCACCCCCTCGCCCCACCCTCGAGTGATTCATGCGCAACCACTGTTGATTGACAGGTGCACATTTAATAATAAAAATAATTAAAAAAAAATAAGATTCTGCACAAGCCAAACTTTATAAAAGTGACAAAACACATGTTGTCGTCACCACAGCTCAGTCACATGGTTTTAAAGAGACTCCTCAGTAAATGGCTTAAATGAAGCAGTTTGTGCTTTTGCTTCATTTAGTAGAAACTTAAGCCACAAGGCTAATTTGCATACTGTAGCTTTATGAAACCGCTGTTGAGATAAAAATAAGGCTAAAGGGATATCTTATGGATCATTTGGATTTTTTTTTCTCCTTAAATGTCTATACTTGGACACTATGTTGTTGCATATGCACTACAGTAGGTGGCGACATGCGCTTTTGTTTGGCCTGCAGTGCAGTCGGCCAATAACTTTAAAGAAGAAGAAGAACAGCTGTTGGTGATGTCACTTCCTCTTCCCCTGGGTAAGGACGGTGAAATTGGGCAAATGCTGCTGAAGCTCTAGTTCACTAACTGCATAGAGATCTAACCCCCGGCTCACATTAACTACGGTACGGGTTCGGTCCTGATCCGGTCCGTGTTTGCCCCAAACTACCACTCACAGTGAGTCCGGCTGACATTATGGCCAGCTCCGCCAGCTCCGGCGCCAGATGCTGCGCCAGACACAGAAACGGCCCTCGCGAGAACAGAAGTGCACGTGAGTTTCACTCTTGGTGCTACCTTCAAGTGTATTGTCAGTAAATTCTTGTTCTAAAAAGTTACCCTGGAATAGGCTAAACAGCACGAGCCCTCCACCTTTTCACTGGAACACGTTGACTCGTCTCCAAAGTTGCGGATTTATAATGCAAGTTATGAATAAAAAAATAAAGAGCACGGTTTTCGGGGAAAACCGAAAGGACACGCCCAGTCCAAGAAGGCGATACCTCAGCTAACAAAAGAACAATAGGCAGGTAATTAGCAGTGATCATCTATGAATAGGACAGGGCTGACCGATACTGGGGGAGCAGGTCGTTACAGACGCTCTACTTCAAAGGTGTTTACCCACAGGTGAGAGTAGCTGTGATTAGAGGGGAGGAGCCGGGTCTACCCCAACTCCTCCTAACTGGTCTTTATATACACTGCGTGCTAAGAGGGTAACCTTGTTCACTGACGAAGCCTTTTGGATGAGAGGCGAAACGTTTGGAGACCTCAACTACCAAGTACAGAAGATGACTCAAGTACCTTCTTTGAAGATGGACAACTCCTGTACGACTGAGAACTTACACAGATAAAGAGCACAAGGCTAAAAATACCGCTATCTGACTCCCGGTCTTGTTGTAAAAAACTGATGAAATCAGAAGGTCACGTGTTCTCAGAAGGCTCTTTATTGAAGATAGTTGTTACATGTTATCTGTTCAGTTGCTTTGAAAAGTCTAACGAGAACTGTTTTTTCCCAAGTATTTCTTTGCCTGTTAGCTCCGCCTGCTCAATGCACATTCACATACATTTCAGCATACAAAGGAAACCTGATATCCTTAAATGCTCATCCCCTCCACATCAAAGCACATTCTTTAGCTTAGGTTAACATCTGGAAACCATATGTTGAACACAGATAAACACTTCAAATTGACCCGTGCAAACAGGATGTGTTTCCTACTCTCCCCTCAGCTCAGTGGCCTTTAACCTTTCTGGCTCCACTAGTCTGAAGGAGGAATCTAAGCCTTTACACACAGGCTAGCATATAATTTGTAGGGGGTAGCTAAAAGATACATTTTAATTATTGACAAAGTCTCCAAATGCGTGCGGCTAATTAGCATAATTAATTCGGCGGAAATAACGTAAACAACCTGTAGCTTTTGTCACTGTATTGGCCTGGTGGCAGTCAATTACAATAAATATAAAGAAAGAGAAACTTTAGAGGTTAAAACCAAGAGAGAAGGAGCTCGACTCGCCTCACCTCATGTTTAACTGTCATTTATGACAGAAAGTTGCATCTAAGGTCCACTAGAATAGACTAGTGTTAAATAAAAGCACATGAGAGCGTAGCAAGACTAATATTTCTCTTTCCTAGCTTAGTGTCATTGCATTGCAGAGCCACCACATCAAAGTCACTGTTGAGTTGAAGCGCGCGGTGCTGAACACCGGTGTGTGTGGGCTGAACCATTTGGCACATTTTTAAAGGGGTGTCAGGGCCCTGAGATTCATCCATCATTATTGTTTGTGCAGAATTCTGTCTGGCAACCACTGTATTTCAGCGCTGTTGTGTTCAGTTCTTATATCAATTATGAGGAAATTTAGAAAGTACAATACAGAACGCTTTTTTCAGCACTTTTGAGGGCCCCTACCCTGCTCTGGGCCTGGGTACTCAGTACCCTTTACCCCCCAGTCCGACGCCCATGAACGTAACGTATTTACTGCCCCTAACTGGCAGTTTTGTAAATTAGCTCCGCGTCATGGTAACGGTTCCACGAGGTGGCCCCCAGATGCTCCATGTGCAGGTAGGGTGACCATATGTCCCGAAAAATTCGGGACAGTCCCGAAATCCAGGCTCTTGTCCCGAATCCCGAATCCGACCCAAATTGTCCCGAAAAATATGTTAGAACTCCTGTAGAGTACCAGGACATGGCGCGCGGACCTGTGCTCATCTGTGTCTTCTCTCTCCTCTCTCTCTCCGCTGTAAACACACAACACGCTGTTTTTGCATGGTTCGAGCATGGGCTTCTGTTCTGAACACTGATTGGCTGCTTTTCCTGCCTGTCAGCGTCACTCTCTTTGGTTGCTGTTTAGCAAGTCCCGCCTTACTCGCACGGCCATTGGTTATTTTTAGCAGGCGGGAGTAAATGCGAGCAGCGCCACATTCCGCTTCGGCCTCGTAGAAGCGATAAAAACAAAGGGGTAAATATGGATTCAAACAAACTTCTGTGCCCTGAGATGAGGCGGACTTCAGACAGAATGGTGCCTGACAAACTACAATGACAGCACAAGTTCCAGAACATGCATTTACGGACATTAGCCTGTATAAGAATCACCTCTGTAACAGAGCTGCAGAAAAATCCATCTGTAAGAGTTCAGCTAAAACAGTCTGTCTGCTACAGGTAAGACTGAGCTTTCATTATTATGAAGATGGCTGTTCACAAAGCTTATTATCTCTGCATTGGTCTGTCTTCATGAGTTGTTTATTTCAGCAGATCTGAGTGTTATTATTATTGTGGATAAATGATACAGTCCAGTGTTACAGTATATATTTCTATGTTTCTATGTTTGCGTGTGTGTGTGTGTGTGTGTGTGTGTGTGCGCGTGCGTGTGCGTGTGTGTGTGTGCGTGCGTGCGTGTGCGTGTGTGTGTGTGCGTGCGTGCGTGCGTGCGTGCGTGTCGGGGGATCCTGTCCCGAATTTCAGGTCAACTCATCTGGTCACCCTATGTGCAGGGATGGTGTGCGTCTCGCTGTCATGGCCCCATACCCGTGTGTTATGCCCTGCGTTCGATGGTACGTTTGGGGCAGAGCTTCAGTTTATGGCCCAACAGTGAGGCTAGGTGTTAATACTTTTCATTATTTACAGGTGATCTGGCCCACGCTGATGTGATGACAGGCGCTGTTCTAAACGTTGTTGCCTTGTCTTTTAACCTTTTCTTTTGGTTCACTCACTGACTCTTTTTGGTTTTAATGACTCAGCTGGAACTGAATTAACTAAATGTTGACTGTGTAAATAAGGAAATGTGAACCAATTGTATCCCTTTTAATGATAGAGAAACAGAGAATAATGTATTGAAATTAAAATAAAATATATTCTTCTTATATTCTTTTGCTAAGTATGGATTCTGCCTGTGTCAATCATAAACGAACACTGTAACGAATTAACTGTAGAATTTACAGTAAGTAAACGGTAATTTTTTTGCCAGCAATGTATTGTAGAATTTAAAGTCTGTTACTGTAAAATCATTTACAGTGTTTTCTGGATCTGATTTACAGGTTTTTGGTGTATTTTATTTTACAGTTATCTATAGCTTTTTTGAAAACCGGCCATGAACTGTAAAAACATTTACAATATAGTGTTGTATTCCTAATTTACAAGATTTAAACGGTAATTTTGTTTGCCAGTAACTAACTGTGATTTGACATTACAATTTATTAGTGTAACCAAACATCTTGTGAGTCTTTTAATAATACCAAAGGCAAGACCAACATAGAGCAACAAAAAACATTTATTAACATTAAATTTAACATTTAACATTTAACATAATAGAAGCCCTAAAAGGAAAGGCTATGGATAAGCAGGCATTTTTTTCTCCAGGAAAATAGTAAGATCAACATTTATAATAGTACAGCTAGTATCTTGTAGTGAAAAAGTAAATAAATAAAAATAGCTTATTAGCCTGAGCTGTATTACGATGACAGCAGTATTCACCTTATTCCGCCCGCCCACTTTTGTTTGTTTTTGACACTTTTTGTCACAAATCGGCACTTCCTTTTGTAGTTACTCTTTCGGTAGAGCGCAAAGTCTGTTCACGAAGTGGAGAACGAAGGAAAATGTTTGCTGCTAAATATTATGGACATTTTAAGCAAATCAGTCTAATGTCCAATGTGGACTTGCACAAAAAAGTCAACATATCACTGTTTCTGTGAGTGAATTATAAAAAGTCCAGTATCTATCTATCTATCTATCTATCTATCTATCTATCTATTACGAGTGAAGATCAACCAATTCTTGGTTGATCTTCAGACAGTTCATGGCTGCGCCAACGGGAACTTTCGGAATTAAGTGAATAACAAAACTAAATGAGGTCAATCCGTGTGTACTTCATATGCTTCATTCTTTGTGTGAAAATCAAAATAATTGGTTTGTCTTATTGTCTTTTCATCTTAAAACAACAATGTGTCAATCGAAAAAGACATCTATAAAACGGGGCATTTTTATTGTTTATTGATTTAAACGGGAGAACAACACAGAGGAAGTGAACATGCACCGTCTTGGCTACAGCCGGATGCTTCTTGTTGTTCCCCCGTTAAAACCAAGAAACAATAAATAATTTATAGACTTTTGTTTTTTCACACGTTTTGTTTTAAGATTAAAGAAATTATAAAAACAACTATTATTAACAATTATTTGGAATTACTAGTTTGAAAGGTAAAAAACAAAGATCAAACCGAACATGGAATGAGGTCTTAACAATGACCAAACCAATAGTAGAAAAAAACTGAACAAAAATTTCTGACAACTAAACGACTAGAACAGGCTTAACCTGACTCACGTTTGCTGCCATTCAAAAGTCCATTAACTTCTTTATCAGGGACGAAACAGGATGGGTGAACGCCGTTGTTCCTCTTCTCTTTCACTTTCCCCGTTTTCTGGTTTGTAATTCACAGTCTCACAGTCTTTGTTCCTGTGGTGGGATTCAGGCCGACGAAACATCTGCAAACACATACAATCAAAGCATAAGTTTCAAACAGCATGAAAACACTTCCCCTCACTGTTGAACTTCAAATAAAAATGTAATTCTTGTTAGTAAGAATTAATGAAAGTGATTTGAGTTTTACACACATCTTTTTAGTATCTAGTCTAGAGGGCAGTAGGATTATGTTTTGTGGGGCAATCACAGTTTGGGGATGTAAAACAAATACAACATACAAATGACTGACACTGATTTGGGCAGCTCAGCATGCACTGTCCCCAACAAGTAAACAAAAATAAATAAATAAAAGGAGTGGAAGCACCAGGAAAAAGAAAATAGGTAAGAATGAATTAATAGTGAACATTAATAGTGAACCACAGCTCCGAGGAGGTTGTGTTGAACAGTCATTTGACCTTTATTTATCCAGGAAAGTCCCACAGAGATTAAGAATCTCTTTCTCAAGGGAATCCTGGTCCCAGAAGGGATTCTATTATACATGTTTTTAGTGGTAGGGGAAACACCTGGAGGAAACCTACTCAGACACGGGGAGAACATGGGACAGCAGTGGTGCAAATGGTAATGCAGGTGGCTTTGTAACTAGAGAGTGACTGGTTCAGCGCTTTGAGTGGCTAAAGCAGGTAGAAAAGCACTGCACCAGTTAACATGCAAACTCTACACAGAAAGGCCAGGAATCAAACACAGGACCTTCTTGCTGTGAGGCAACAGCACTAACTGCTGCCCCACTGTGCTGTAACTGTCCATCTTTTTAAAACGTACCTTTGCAGCTTGTTCCAGGTACAGCAGATTGAAGTTGTAGAAGCTTAGCAAAGAATCCAGCCATTGCCAGCGCAGAGACCACGACCCTCAATACTGAGCCTCCATCCTTGGCAGTGAGGACATCACCTTAGAAATAATTCATTTTCAGTTGTTGAATTGCTTGTGAGACTTGTATTAAGCGAGTATTTCAAAATAGAACATGTAGCATAGTGTTACCTAAGACTATTAGTCTCAGAGAGTCAGGAAGTGGAGTTCTTTCACCAACCGGTGTTGATGATACCTGTAAGATATAAATAAACATGAAATCTTAAATGGAATAAAAATATGTTACATAATAACATATTAAGAACTAAACACTTACATACACAGGCCATTTAGTTCTCCGTCCTGTTAAAAGATGATTCACATTAGTGAGTTTCACATTAACAAATAAATTGTCAAAATAAAATGAACACAAATTCTCAAATTACTGAAATATACATTTCTGGGTATAATACAGAAAGACACATTTTTACCTGATTGCCAGGTGAATGGCGATTATTTAGGGAAGTCCTGAAAAAAAGAAACAAAATAAGTTAGAAGAAGTTAGTAGGTTTCACATCAACACAGTTAAAAGCATCAAATCTGACACATAAGACAGACACATAAATATTAACATTCACTTAGTACTTAGCGCTGTTGGCTATTTCTATATATGTTTTTGTCATAATAGGCATCAATGATTATATATGAAACTGTGTTGATTGTAATCTGTGCTTTATGTTCATTTTAAATTAGGCGGACATTTTGTTGTCTTACTCTTGGAATCCACTGGGGGGCAGTGTGTTAGAAGGAGGAGTCAGATCGCGCTGAAGAAACATCCTAGAGTACTGATTGGTTCGACAAGGACACGCCTACTTCATCATGTACTTTTGTTTGTGGTTAGGAGGAGGACTCTGTCTCTCTATCCCTCCCTGCTGGTTGATCAACATGTGTCCCTGGGGACAGCTGCATAACTTCTGTTTTAGATTGTAAATTCAGGGAATAAAACAATGATTTTGATTTTAATAGAACGAGCATCCGTATCTTTTTCATCCTTATTTTGAACACTTCTTTAATTGGTGACCGCGATGTGAGGTGACGGTTGGAACTGAAACGAGATGGCTCCGAAGTTTTGTCGAACAAAGAAACAGACGTACAAGGTAAGAAATACCTTAATTTGTTTATATTGGCTATGATAAAAGAAAAAGAAAACGCTTGTGCGTCTGTTTTATGGTGTTTGAGATTTGAGACCACGCTAAATTAAAAATAAGAAATAAAATAAAAAACGAAACTTAAGAAAATGCAACTTAATTAATTTAGTAACGTGTTCAGACTGTACGCCTTGCAGCGTCAAAAAATGTGCCTAAAACCTGTATAGTTGTGTTTTATCGAAGTTACACCACTTTATCCGCGCCTCAGAAAAACAGGCCGCAGTGCACACATGCTTGAAAGTCTTTGTTTCGAAAAAATACCTGCTGTTTAAAATAACTACTCTAACCATTTATTATTTAAATGTCCCATGAATTGTTAGCTTCTCATTGTCTGTGTAGAATATTTCCTAGTATTTAAGTCTATTTCCTGTTGTGCAGGCTTAGTCAGGCCTTGTGGTTAGCTGTTAGCCGCGTTAGCTTGGCGATCGCTAGCATCTCATAGTTGATAAAAAGCATTTAAAAACCGGGTGTTAAGCACATGTGTTAAGCACAGCTCAGTGTGTGAGCATCGTGATGGCTGCTTTGTGTAGTTAAAGGCTTTATTGATGATTGTTCGAGGTGCTTATCTGGTCAAAGCATGTTTGTTGTTGGGGGACTTGGCTGCTAAGCTAGCTTTAGAACAAAGGGCTAACATTAGCGTTAGCTTTAGCTTTAAGCTCTTAGGCGTTAACAGGTAGTAGGATACAGGGGTGAAAGTAAGCCGGTATGGTCCGGTACTGCGTTCCGTTAAAAGATTTGCGATGGTATGCAGTACCAGGAAGGAGAACAGGTGCGCTCTCTCACCTTACGCACTACACAGTAGTCTGCCAATAATATTACACTGTGAGCTCAAACGCGTTGAAGTTCAGCCACTTAAATGCAATATAGAGACTCGGCAGACTGGATCTCATCTGCTCTGTCCCTGAACTTTCTGCACACACGGTAACGGTGCAGTTTTGCCATTTTGGCTGCGGGTCCCCCCGTGCGTCTTTACGCATTAGAAAACAGACGGCTCTGTTTTGCCACGGCTCACATGTTCCTCCACCTAAAGCTGTCACATTAGAATGAGAGTCCCCTTATACAGGCTCTTCTGGCTTTTCTGGTTTTCCTTCGCTGGACACTTTCACAGCGTGTAGACTCTGTTTACCTGCGAAAAAGGAGGAGGAACAAATCCGCGCTGGGTCCGCCGCCTCTCCCTCTGGAATATCTCTCTGCAGTTGTTGAACGCGTCACAAATGTCCTGTTTATCCATGTCTTGGAAATGTTAAATCCTTTACCAAAACAACAGCCCAGCCCAGTGAAATAAAAATAAATCCTACTGCCCAAGGAGGACGGATAACATCACCTTAACCTGATGTGTTTTTATTCCTTTGCACTGGCTTTAAATACAAGCTTGTACAAAATGTTTTTGTATTGTTTCTAAGCAGTAATACGACTTTATATTTGTGCTTATTGTCGTTTGTGTTTGCAACACTTTGGGGCCGTTTGTAAATGTGCTTCATAAATGACCCATTTTATTATGTGTGTGTTTCATGTTACATTTTATCTTTTGTTTTTCTTTATTTTGTTTTCTATCCATTTCCATTTCATACATTTATTTTAAAGATTGAGGCTCAGAAATTCCTTCCATGAACATCATTTTCTCTTTCTCTTTTGCATCAATACAAAACAATCTAATCCTGCCAGTTTTGCCAGTCAGACAAAGGAAGGAGTGTTTTCATTATCTCAAAAGAATCTGATGTATTTTTACAGGCTTGGTGTTGAAAGCTGTCTCACGCCATGTGAGTGCACAACAATGCTGATAGATTAGATTCCTTTGAGGGCGTGGAAATGCTCCTCCTTTTACTGGAACAGTTCAAATGACATTTGATTGACACTGTTTGTATTTGTTGTCGTGGGTAACTGGTGAGTCACACCTTTTCCAGGCTACATTTCTTTCAATATTTACCTCCTATAAAAGTACAGAAACATCTGAATCCATAGAAATGATGTTGTTTTGGTGATAATTTCAGGTTTATAGTTGTATTTAATGTTTATTCAACAAACATTTGTTGGTTAATTAAAGTTTACGTGACATATATTAAATTGGATACTCATTCTGGCTTGCCATAGGATTATGGTGGGTTCTGACAGCATCTCCATTGAGAACCACAGGTCTAAAAGAAGCTAAGAGTTAAAATTACACTTAACAATGTTATGTAACTCTGAGAAACCAATCCTAAACAGAACCGGTCAAAAACATTTGGAAACACTCTCTTCATGTATTGTTTTTCTATTGACTTTGTCGATTCTCACTGAAGGTGTTAAATAGAAATAGATTCTTCCAAACCTTTTGCTTTGATTTCTGTTTTGCACTTTTGACATTTTCTCAGTGAGCTTCACGATGTCGTCACAGAAATGGTTTGGACTTCAGACACCGTTAAACCAGAAGAATAAAATAAAGGGAATATAAAACATATTTCGACTTGTTTCCTTCATAATCCCATGTGTTCACTCATAGTCTAACGTCTGCAATGAGGATCACACAGTGGAAATACTGTTGAAAATAAAGAAAAGCTTTGACGGGCACTGGAGTTTAGATCATAAATTCTGCTAAATCACAGCCGTTTATTCTTTTTTCTCCACGAGCTTCAGAACGTCGTCCCTGAAATGGTTTAACGTCTGTGAAGTGAAAACTATCTATTTATTTATTTGGTCGGGAACAACACAATTCCATATGAGAAAATAAAACACATAAATAAATAGAAAAACTATGCATGAAAAAGAGTAAATAAGGACGTTTTGACAAGTACTGTGTATTATGAAGGAGTTCAGGTGGAAGGCGAAAGTTAGAAAACACTGGGCTGAAGTTTTAAATCACTCCTTTCCACTCGATAAACTCCCCAGCAGAGCCATTAGAGCAGTGACTCATAACTGTAGGTCCACTAGCGCCACCTGGAGGGCCGTAGAAGAACAATGTTTTCTGCCTGAGGTCTGTGAAGGCCGTCGAGCCCTACAGGAATTCACGATATTGCAAATATTATCACAAAATCAGATTCAGTTTAATCAAGCAAACTCTTCCCCACAACTAAAGTGACGCCATTGTTCATCCTGATTTTAAAACCAGTCCGTAAGTGACCCAGGCTTTACACTTTGTCAATGCACTTGTTTTGACAAGTCTGAATGAAACCTTCAGACTCTCGGAGACACCGGGTCCAGAATACAGTCTTTGTAAACCATGACTATTGTATCTTTCCTCTTTGCACATCTTTATTTGTTTATATTTTACTAAATTAAACAGACGAAAATGCTTTACCTCAACGTATCATTTCAAAACCTCTTTTCACGGGCAACATAGAGATCACGGGTTCATTGTGGACTTTGAAGTCACACAGAAGGACCGACTGAAGGACAGACTTTAGGATTAGACGGAGGTTCTTAAATCTGGGGTACCTGAATTTTTGGTGTTGTAGAATACATTTATTTTTGCCTCCTCAGAGTCTGTTGCAAACACAGCAAAACACAGAGTTTATTGTATTGTCTTCACCTAAAGTCTCATTGAGCAATGGATGATAGAAGTCTAATCTAAATGAGTGGAATTGATCTTGGGGGTGGCCCCGCCCCTGCTTCACTTTGTCACCACTCAATGCTGTATATGGGTGTGAAATGTGCATGTAATTACATTCTTTGAACAATTTGAACACATAGGAAAGACTGTGAGAACTAGAAACAAGTTTGTGCCAAAACAAAAAATGTCACTCAGGTACCTCAGCTTTAACTAATATATATTATATATTATACACTCACCTAAAGGATTATTAGGAACACCAGTTCAATTTCACATTAATGCAATTATCTAAACAACCAATCACATGGCAGTTGCTTCAATGCATTTAGGGGTGTGGTCCTGGTCAAGACAATCTCCTGAACTCCAAACTGAATGTCAGAATGGGAAAGAAAGGTGATTTAAGCCATTTTGAGCGTGCATGGTTGTTGGTGCCAGACGGGCCGGTCTGAGTATTTCACAATCTGCTCAGTTACTGGGATTTTCACGCACAACCATTTCTAGGGTTTACAAAGAATGGTGTGAAAAGGGAAAAACATCCAGTATGCTGCAGTCCTGTGGGTGAAAATGCCTTGTTGATGCTAGAGGTCAGAGGAGAATGGGCCGACTGATTCAAGCTGATAGAAGAGCAACTTTGACTGAAATACCCACTCGTTACAACCGAGGTATGGAGCAAAGCATTTGTGAAGCCACAACACGCACAACCTTGAGGCGGATGAGCTACAACAGCAGAAGACCCCACCGGGTACCACTCATCTCCACTACAAATAGGAAAAAGTCGCTACAATTTACACAAGCTCACAAAAATTGGACAGTTGAAGACTGGAAAATGTTGCCTGGTCTGATGAATCTCGATTTCTGTTGAGACATTCAGATGGTAGAGTCAGAATTTGGCGTAAACAGAATGAGAACATGGATCCATCATGCCTTGTTACCACTGTGCAGGCTGGTGGTGGTGGTGTAATGGTGTGGGGGATGTTTTCTTGGCACACTTTAGGCCCCTTAGTGCCAATTGGGCATTGTTTAAATGCCACGGACTACCTGAGCATTGTTTCTGACCATGTCCATCCCTTTATGACCACCATGTACCCATCCTCTGATGGCTACTTCCAGCAGGATAATGCACCATGTCACAAAGCTCCAATCATTTCAAATTGGTTTCTTGAACATGACAATGAGTTCACTGTACTACAATGGCCCCACAGTCACCAGATCTCAACCCAATAGAGCATCTTTGGGATGTGGTGGAACGGGAGCTTCGTGCCCTGGATGTGCATCCCACAAATCTATATCAACTGCAAGATGCTATCCTATCAATATGGGCCAACATTTCTAAAGAATGCTTTCAGCACCTTGCTGAATCAATGCCACGTAGAATTAAGGCAGTTCTGAAGGCGAAAGAGGGTCAAACACAGTATTAGTATGGTGTTCCTAATAATCCTTTAGGTGAGTGTATATTATACAGTGAGGAAAATAAGTATTTGAACACCCTGCTATTTTGCAAGTTCTCCCACTTAGAAATCATGGAGGGGTCTGAAATTGTCATCGTAGGTGCATGTCCACTGTGAGAGACATAATCTAAAAAAAAAAATCCAGAAATCACAATGTATGATTTTTTAACTATTTATTTGTATGATACAGCTGCAAATAAGTATTTGAACACCTGTCTATCAGCTAGAATTCTGACCCTCAAAGACCTGTTAGTCTGCCTTTAAAATGTCCACCTCCACTCTATTTATTATCCTACATTTAGATGCACCTGTTTGAGGTCTTTAGCTGCATAAAGACACCTGTCCACCCCATACAATCAGTAAGAATCCAACTACTAACATGGCCAAGACCAAAGAGCTGTCCAAAGACACTAGAGACAAAATTGTACACCTCCACAAGGTTGGAAAGGGCTACGGGGAAATTGCCAAGCAGCTTGGTGAAAAAAGGTCCACTGTTGGAGCAATCATTAGAAAATGGAAGAAGCTAAACATGACTGTCAATCTCCCTCGGACTGGGGCTCCATGCAAGATCTCACCTCGTGGGGTCTCAATGATCCTAAGAAAGGTGAGAAATCAGCCCAGAACTACACGGGGGGAGCTGGTCAATGACCTGAAAGAGCTGGGACCACCGTTTCCAAGGTTACTGTTGGTAATACACTAAGACGTCATGGTTTGAAATCATGCATGGCACAGAAGGTTCCCCTGCTTAAACCAGCACATGTCAAGGCCCGTCTTAAGTTTGCCAATGACCATTTGGATGATCCAGAGGAGTCATGGGAGAAAGTCATGTGGTCAGATTAGACCAAAATGGAACGTTTTGGTCATAATTCCACTAAACGTGTTTGGAGGAAGAAGAATGATGAGTACCATCCCAAGAACACCATCCCTACTGTGAAGCATGGGGGTGGTAGCATCATGCTTTGGGGGTGTTTTTCTGCACATGGGACAGGGCGACTGCACTGTATTAAGGAGAGGATGACCGGGCCATGTATTGCGAGATTTTGGGGAACAACCTCCTTCCCTCAGTTAGAGCATTGAAGATGGGTCGAGGCTGGGTCTTCCAACATGACAATGACCCGAAGCACACAGCCAGGATAACCAAGGAGTGGCTCTGTAAGAAGCATATCAAGGTTCTGGCGTGGCCTAGCCAGTCTCCAGACCTAAACCCAATAGAGAATCTTTGGAGGGAGCTCAAACTCCGTGTTTCTCAGCGACAGCCCAGAAACCTGACTGATCTAGAGAAGATCTGTGTGGAGGAGTGGGCCAAAATCCCTCCTGCAGTGTGTGCAAACCTGGTGAAAAACTACAGGAAACGTTGACCTCTGTAATTGCAAACAAAGGCTACTGTACCAAATATTAACATTGATTTCTCAGGTGTTCAAATAGTTATTTGCAGCTGTATCATACAAATAAATAGTTACAAAATCATACATTGTGATTTCTGGATTTTTTTTTTAGATTATGTCTCTCACAGTGGACATGCACCTACCATGACAATTTCAGACCCCTCCATGGGGTGGGAGAACTTGCAAAATAGCAGGGTGTTCAAATACTTATTTTCCTCACTGTATATAGCTCCGTGGCTGCTATATATATAATATATAGCAGAGGAAAGTCGTGGTGGTTGACATAGCAATACCAAGCGACTTCAACATCAGGAAAAAGGAACACGAGAAACTAGAGAAATACCAGGGGCTCAGAGAAGAGCTGGAGAAGGCCTGGAGAGTGAAGGCATCAGTGGTGCCCGTGGTCGTTGGAGCTCTCGGGCAGTGACCCCCAAACTGGAGGAGTGGCTCCAGCAGATCCCAGGAAATACATCAGACATCTTGGTCCAGAAAAGTGCACTTCTAGGAACAGCAAAGATACTGCGCAGAACCCTCAAGCTCCCAGGCCTCTGGTAGAGGACCCGAGCTTGGAGGAAAAGAGAGACCGCCCGCGGAGGGTGAGGAAGAGTTTTTTTTATATATATGTCATATATATGACATAGTACCGGCAAGAAAAAAAGCTACTTTCACCCCTGACTACTACTACTACTAATAATAATAATAATAATAATAATAATAATAATAATAATAATAATAATAATACAAGTACAAAAAACAACAGTGTCTGAGGGGCTGAATAAATGAGATGGAATCCTCAAAAAAGTTGCAAGTTCTTCAGATTTATTTCGCCAAAACACCAGCACGTCCCATCAGAGTTTCCCTCCACACACTAAGTTCCTCTTAAATAATGGGGAATAAACCACTGAGCCCCAATTAGAGGGTGAGACAATGTTACAATTATATTTCATGGCTAATACAATAATGAAAACCATTTTACAATATAAATAGATCTTAGAATTAGCGGGTCTTTTAGAATAAAGTGCATAATGACAGGTTTTATATGACTTATTAAGAAGGATAACATCTGTTGTAAGTTATAATGATCATTTTATTTCAGTGAAGCAGCAAATTAAATGAAGACATTTTGGGATGTTTTATTTTATTATTTTAAGCTACTGAAAGGAAGTGACTTAGATGGAGGTAAAGTTCAGAGTCTGACTTATTTCCCATTGACTTAACATGGTCGGCACGGCAACAGTTTCAAATAGTTTGCCTCTATCTATGTCACTTCCTGTCAGTGTCCAATAAGGAAGTGAAACTATAAACATCACCAAAAATGGCCAAACTAAAGAAAGCTGGGTAAATGTATTTTAGGAAATTTTAAATATAGTTGTGTTAACTTGTATCTAATGTGTCATATGCACTTTAAGCACCACTGAGTGTGGAGGGAATGAAATCCGTCAACACAGGCTTGTAAAGCGCAATACAAGCCTGTACACGGTACTTTATATGTTATTATTTTTTACATTGTTGTTATATACTTTCATATCATAACAAATGCTCTAAGCTTGTTTCAGTTTCCGTGAAATGCAACAGATTCTGATTTTGTACGAGTCTCATTACACCTAAGGAATGTGGGAATGTTCAGGAACTAAAGGCACAGCCCACAAACAAAGAGCAGACCTGGCCCTGCTCCATTTACTGAGCTAAAACTTTATAAAACAGCTGTGACACGATCATTACGTAACCACTTCTGCATAACGTGTATGTAAAATGCTGAGTGTGTTTACACTTAACACCTAAGACATTTTTCTTTTTGTGCTTTACTTTAAAACCACCATCACTGTCCTGCCAACGTTTCCAAGAGGGAAGGGAAACTTATTTGAATAGTGCTTTTCATATACGTCACCCCCAAAGCACATCGCACATGAAAGAGAGGGGGTTCATTCACTCCATGTAGCCACAGTTTCCCCTGGGGCAGACTGACAGAAGCGAGGCTGATCTGAACTGATCTTTGCCTTTTGTGACATTTCTTTTCTTTGTTTTTCTGTGACTCTTTTGTTTTGTTTTCGTCTCTTCATTCGTCATGTTTTTGTTGTGTTTTCATCCTTGTTCTCGCTCATTTTTGTTGATATTTTGATGCTTTTTTCTGAAGCTTTTAGATTTGGGTAAAGCCAAACTGGAGAAAATGTGCTCGGTTCATGTGGGGATTAAGAGGTTAAAGCTTGTTGTTGTTGCATCAGTTTCCAGTAGGAGGGAAGAGGTGTGGTTAAAAATGAAAAACAAAACATTTGAATATTATGTAAATACATGATTCCAGCCAGACTCTTCAGATCAAACTGAGCTGTGGCACTGACCGGTAAGTAACACTTATTATCTATTAATTATTTTGTCATGTTTTTATTGGAAACAATAGACTGTCATGGGCTGTTTCATAAAATTGTTTTACTCTGCAAACTCTGCTTATGTGAGTCTGGTTTATTGTGTTGATAAACCAGACTCACTCCGGCCAACTTAGTCTGAACTCTTAATTTACACTTCACTTTTACCACAAACACATTTATTACTGACACTAATGTTTTATTATTAGATCATTGCAACTTGTTCAGCTTTAAATGTGGAGTAAAGTAGATTTATTGATTCATTAATAATTTCATATTTAGTGGAAATATTTATATAGATGTGTTTTACAAATGGTCTATTGTTATTTTGTTCTTTATGTTAAGCACAAAATCAGATTTAAAAATATCCATCACTTTAATGGAGCACTTTAACGTCTGGATCAGAGTGAGTCTCTGTGCTTTGTGATGTTAAACACCTGTGCACGGTGAGCTTTGAGTAGTTGTTGTAAAGTGACTTGTTTCGTTCCTCTGCTCGCTCCTCAAACACAGATGAAGCGGTGCATTTGTTGTGTCTTAAAGGGGATGTTGCTGAAGGAGGGCGTGTCCTCTCCTTATCTTGGTCTTTTGACTGGACTGTGTGTGTTTCAGTCAGAGAGAAGGAAGGAGCTCTTCTGTATACAGTATATGTGTGTAACTAAGCATTTATTTATTTATACTTTGCCTAAAGACAGTTAGAGTTCAGTAAAAAGATTGTGTATTTGTAAAAAAGCAGGGATGGGAATAAGAACATTCATATTTGAAGAACCCAATTTGAAAACAGCAGACATCTAATCACAAAAAATGTTGATTAATAAAACAGGGCGGGGCACATAGCGAGACGCATCACGGCTCTTTCAAAGGCTTTAAGGAGTGTGTTAAGTGTTATTTCTGAGATGGAACTAATAGGACCTTCACTTTATTCTGCTGGAGCCAGTGGCATCAGCATAGGTGAAAAGGGCACCATACTGTGAAATATGGAGGTGTTTCTCTGATGTGGCTCCAGCAGAATAAAGTGAAGGTCCCGTTAGTTCAATCTCAGTCTCATGACCTCAGTATCATTGAACCACAGTGGCAGAGCTTGTGCAGTTCATGCAAAACACCCCAGGAACTTAAAGGGATACTTCGGGATTTTTGACATAGGACCTCATTTCCTAGTTATCCAGAGTGTTGTTGATGTCTGGAGATATTTTTTTCTTAAATTCATGCAGTTCTTATATTTGAAGAGTCTAGTGGCGCTAGGCTAGGGCAAGGCTAAAGCATTTCTATGGTATCAGTTAGCCTGCATTAAAAACAGTCTGACCCACTCCACAGTGCACCTGAGGTAAATCACTTATAACACCAGACTAACCATATAAATGTATGTGCTGTATTTCTCCAACTCTCTGTCTTTGTGCTCGAGTTCCAATGACACGGTTTAACGCAGCGTTTTAATGCACAGCCATCTTCTATCCTATTGACTTTTTTTTCAGACCTTGAAAACTTCATCGTACATTCATTATGACAAAGCACAAAAAGACCCGATCCCTTCAACAGCTGCATTCAAACTAGTGCTCATGGAGTTTCTATTTTTAACTCTCGTTTTGTAAATATCAATTCTTTGCATTCATTTTTAATCTGAGGTATAGTTCGACATTGTTTGAGTTTTTGATCCAATTTATTCCTTTTTTTTTTTTTACCCCACTAACAGTTTACAAAACCTTTTTACTGTTTTCACATTTTAATTTTGACACAATCCAAGTGCCTTAAATTGTATTGTGTTTCCTTCTCGATAAACCGATTCTGAATGTTTGCCGGGATTTGTTTGCTTCTGGTTTGAACGGAATTTGAAGTCTTTCACTTTTCGAATTGAAGTTTTAGATAAAATGTACTTTTATACAATATTGTAATTTGTGGAGGAAACCATTTCATACGTGTAGCTATGCCTCAGTCCTCCTAGGAACGCCCCCACCTCCTGGAGACGCCTCTGGACCTTTTGTCACCAGCCAAGCCACCAACCACTGCTCCTCAGCTCAGCAGAGCCCCCTCCCCGCACAGTAGTGTTGTTTAGATGCCACAGCAGTGTGCTGAAGGGGGCGTGTCGGAAAGCTTCTTAAAGAGACAGAGGCCTATTTCAAGACGTTCAGTACAGCCATTTTGAGAGAGCAATTTTATTCGAGGCAGTTATTTTAATTTACTGCATATACAGACCAACAGAAGGTTACGTCATCATTGTAGTATGCTATAGACTGGTGCTATGTGATTGAAAAAAGCATAATACCCCCTCTTTAACTGGTAGCTCTTATCGGCGTATTCTTTACTATATAGACAGAAGACGGAGACTCGTTGTATTAAAATTAATCAATGTTTTATTCCCTATATTACAATCTAAACACAAGTTATGCGGAGCGCTACATCTTGGTGGTCCAGCGAGGAGAGAAGAGAGTAATTTATAGAACAGGAAGTAGGCGTCTCCTTGTCGTCACTTCCTCTGCACAATCTGACTCCTCCTTCTAACACACTGCCCCCAGTGGCTCCAACAGAAAAGACAACAACAATGGGACAGTAAATGGAATGGCCGGTCAGTTATAAACCCCAGTTTCAAATGAACCTTAAAGCACAGATTACATCAACACAGTTTTATATATAATCACTAATCCCGTGTATTTTATTATTATTGTTTCATATTGTATATTTTGTGACTGTTTTCACTCTTCAATTGTATTTTATAATGTTTGTTGTACAGCACTTTGGCAGTTGTAGCTGTTTTTAAATGTGCTATATAAATAAAGTTGACATTGACATTGACACTAATGCCGTGTTCAGACCGAACGCCTCCTGGGCGTCAAAGACGCGCCTCAAGTCCGTAGTTGGACGCTTGTGCTTACTGAAGTCAGACGCTTGTCACAAATGTCACCGAGCGTCAAGACGCCCTGGCCGCGCGTCAGCTCAGAGTCTGTTCGTAGCCATCTTGGAAGGAGCTCTTACCTGAAAACTACAGTTGTTCGGAGGATAACTAGTCTCCCTCTTTGCTCCTGCCATGTCCTATGGATCTTTAACTATTCCCCCATGGTCTACGCAGGATCTCCCCAGTATTTAAGCTCATATCCAGCCCATACGGTTGAAGGGACATTGGTGGCAAGTGGCTATAAGCTAGGTTAGCCCGGTTAGCTTTTTGCGACCGCATACAGCTCATTGTTGATAAAAAAAAAAAGTGTGTGCAATAAACCACAAATGCGTCAAGCCCATTTCAGTGTGTGACCATCATAAAGGCTGTTCTGTGTAGTTAAGGGCTTTATTGACGTGATTAGTGCATAATACTTGTTTTCAAGGGGTCAATGTGAGCTATCTGTTTGCTGCTATGCGGCTAGCATAGAAATAATTTATTTCTATGCGCAGCTAACTCGGGGAGAAAACTACGGCCCGTTGTAGATAAAATGTGAGCAATAAACTTAAAAATCAACAAGCCTGAATCAGTGTGTGATCATTGTTACATGGTTGATTTATGTAGATGGGGCTTAACAGACGTTATTCGTGCATATTTCTCGTTTTCATATCGATTGGCTTGGAGCAGCTTTGGGAATGCTCTGTGCATCATCAAGTCCCAAACACATTCCCAGCGCAGATCCAGCCACTCAAATAAGTTTTCTTGTTGCCGCTTTTAATCCTGGGTGTTTAGGTAAATGAAACACTGATGTATGTCTTTGTAAAAGTCCCAGAGCTGCTGTAGCTCCGGTTCACAACAGGATAATCCTCCATGACTGTTTACACCTGCGGGCCGGCAGAGGATCTGCCCCAGACCGACGGTGGCTTAGCTACAGCGTACGTCACTGTTGGAGAAAGCTCCTGATTGGTCGACGCTCGCGAATTTCTCGAAAAGTTCAACAATCCCAACTCTAGCGTCGGCCGCGTCCGAGGCGCGTGACGCGCCTCCAAAGCGGCCGCGCCGCGTCCGAGGCGCGAAAATCTTCAAAACGTGCTGCACAGGAGGCGCGTCACGCGCCGCGGGGCCTCTCGACGCTCCCGGAGGCGTGTCCCCCATGTATTGTCAATGTAAACCTGACGCTTTGGAGGCGCCGGAGGCGTTTGGTGTGAACACAGCATAAAGCCTAGTATGACAAAAATATGTATAGAAATATTCCCACACTCTCGAACAACTTAATGCTCTTGAAGTCGCCCTCAGCTGAATAAAGGTCGGTGACTCCTGCACTGGCCTATAGGCTGTGAGCTCCAGTGGAGAAGCTTTTAGATTTGGGTAAAGCCGAACTGGAGAGAAGGCGCTCGGTTAAAGTGGGGATTAAGAATATGAACCCACTTTTTCAGTTTCCTTTTCCTGTGAGGCGTGAAGACAAACAATTTTAGTGTCGCAGTTAAGCCGACATAAACTTCAGCTCGTTCGTGTTTGATCACACAGGCCTCACATCTTCACCAAAATTAATTCATTGATTAATTAAAGAGGGGGTATTATGCTTTTTTCAATCACATAGCACCAGTCTATAGCATACTACAATGATGACGTAACCTTCTGTTGGTCTGTATACAGTAAATTAAAATAACTGCCTTGAATAAAATGGCTCTCTCAAAATGGCTGTACTGAACGTCTTGAAATAGGCCTCTGTCTCTTTAAGAAGCTTTCCGACACGCCCCCTTCAGCACACTGCTGTGACTAAATATGAAGAACTTGTAAATACTTTGAGGATTCTATCTCATTTATTCAACCCCTCAGACACTGTTGTTTGGTAGTCGTAGAAGTTGTTGTTGATGCAGTAGTAGTAGTAGTAGTAGTATTGGGAGTAGTAGTAGTAGTAGTAGTAGTAGTAGTATTGTAGTGTGACAGGTGTTCCTCTGTTGTCTGTTATGATCTTAATATGATGCAATAACAGAGAGTAAATACCAGCAGAGAGTTTGTGGTGAATAATCAAGTCGGTCCATTGGTCTGGACTAGAGGTTAGCTTTTAGGCCCGAGCCCGGCCCGAGCCCGACCCAACATTCGGGCCAGGCCTGGGCCGAGATTTCACGCATGACAGTCGGGTTTGGGTCGGGTCGGGCTTCAAGTTTTATTTTTTATTATTTTTTATTAATGTCATTATAATGTCTAATAAAATCTATGTTATAGGTGTAACCGGGTCAAGGTGTGTAAGGGTAGAGTATGTCATATTGGGGTGCTGCCGTGAACGCACCACTCGAGGTGCGTCTCCCCTCCCTAATTAGTAATGTAGTAAAGCTTCGGACGCCGTGCAGCATTCAGTCGTGGGGCTATTGGCCGTGAGTTATACGTGTACATGTAAGTAGCTCGCTTTGGTGCGTTTCATCCCTGTTATTAGCGACACTATTGACGTATGTTATTATTTACATCTGGCTAAGGTGTCTAAAGGAGGTGTCATAGTCGGTTGTATGTAAGGTAAATACAGTTTAGGTTTGGTTTATTCTTTATAATGTGCAGTGAACTAACATATATATATGGCTGCTTCAACAGTTGGCCTCTGTTGCTCAATTTATTGCTCTCAACTTATCGCTCTCCCTTTTCTTCTTTTTTTTAGTGTTACTGCCCTTTTTGTCTACTGGGCTATCTATGTTAGTCTCGTTGTGCGTCGGTCGCAGAAACCCCTTTATAAAGTTGCCTCAGAGATTAACCACAGCCTGCCCTTTTTTTAACTTGAAATGCATTTTTGCACATAGGCATTAGCACTTAGAAACTAAGCACTTTAGGTTGTGAATGTGGATTTAGTTTATTTTCTTTCTATTAACTTTGGTTTGGTTTGCTCACTAATTTGTTTGCGGTTATTTTGTTTTGTATCTTTTCTATTTTTTTGTAGAACTTGTCCATGTTTCTTGCTAGAGTGATTTGTGTTTTTGGGTGCGTGAAAAAAATAGATTTTAAAGGAATGACCTTTTTATGAATTGTTAAAATAAAAAAATATGTTTGTACTATTTCTCTTCAACTCCCACCTCCGGAAGAGCTTCACCCAGATTCCGAGGGAGGTTGGAGACATGGAGTCCGAGTGGACCATGTTCTCCTCCTCCATTGTTGATGCGGCTGCTCGCAGTTGTGGCCGTAAGGTCTCTGGTGCCTGTCGCGGCGGCAATCCCCGAACCCGGTGGTGGCGCCCGGAAGTAAGGGATGCCGTCAAGCTGAAGAAGGAGTCCTACCTGGCCTTGTTGGCTTGTGGGACTCCGGAGGCAGCTGAGAGGTACCGGCAGGCCAAGCGTGCTGCAGCTCGTGCGGTCACAGAGGCAAAAACTCGGGTCTGGGAGGAGTTCGGAGAAGCCATGGAGGAGGACTATCGGTCGGCCTCGAAGAGATTCTGGCAACCATCCGGCGCCTCAGGAGGAGGAAGAAGTGCTTCACCAACACTGTTTACAGTGCGGGTGGGGAGCTGTTGACCTCGACTGGGGATGTGGTCGGGCGGTGGAAGGAGTACTTCGAGGATCTCCTCAATCCCACTGTCACGTCTTCCGATGAGGAGGCAGAGGCTGGGGACTCGGAGGGGGGTTCGTCCATCACCCAGGCTGAAGTCACCGAGGTGGTTAGAAAGCTCCTCGGTGGCAAGGCCCCGGGGGTGGATGAGATTCGTCCCGAGTACCTTAAGTCTCTGGATGTTGTAGGGCTGTCTTGGCTGACACGTCTCTGCAACATCGCGTGGCGGTCGGGGACAGTGCCTCTGGATTGGCAGACCGGGGTGGTGGTCCCTCTCTTAAGAAGGGGGATCGGAGGGTGTGCTCCAATTACAGAGGGATCACACTTCTCAGCCTCCCCGGTAAGGTCTACTCCAGGGTGCTGGAGAGGAGGATCCGGCCGATAGTCGAACCTCGGATTCAGGAGGAACAATGCGGTTTTCGTCCCGGTCGTGGCACACTGGACCAGCTCTATACCCTTCATCGGGTGCTCGAGGGTTCGTGGGAGTTCGCCCAACCAGTCCACATGTGCTTTGTGGATTTGGAGAAAGCGTTCGACCGTGTCCCTCGTGGTGCCCTGTGGGGGGTGCTCCGGGAGTATGGGGTGCGGGGCCCTCTGCTAAGGGCTGTCCGTTCCTGTATCACCGCAGCAGGAGCTTGGTTCGCATTGCCGGCAGTAAGTCAGACTTGTTTCCGGTGCGTGTTGGTCTCCGCCAGGGCTGCCCTATGTCACCGGTTCTGTTCATTACCTTTATGGACAGAATTTCTAGGCGCAGCCAGGGGCCGGAGGGTGTCCGGTTTGGGAACCTCAGGATCTCATCTCTGCTGTTTGCAGATGATGTTGTTCTGTTGGTTTCATCAAATCAGGACCTTCAGCGCGCACTGGGCGGTTTGCAGCCGAGTGTGAAGCGGCCGGGATGAGGATCAGCACCTCCAAATCTGAGGCCATGGTTCTCCACCGGAAAAAGGTGGCTTCCCCGCTTCAGGTCGGTGGGGAGTCCTTACCTCAAGTGGAGGAGTTCAAGTATCTCGGGTCTTGTTCACGAGTGAGGGACGGATGGAGCGTGAGATCGATAGACGGATCGGTGCAGCGTCAGCAGTGATGCGGTCTCTGTATCGGACTGTTGTGGTGAAGAGGGAGCTGAGTCTGAGGCAAAGCTCTCGATTTACCGATCGATCTACGTTCCCACCCTCACCTATGGTCATGAGATCTGGGTAATGACCGAAAGGACAAGATCACGGATACAAGCGGCTGAAATGAGCTTTCTTCGCAGGGTGGCTGGGCGCACCCTCCGAGATCGGGTGAGGAGCTCAGTTACCCGGGAGGAGCTCGGGGTAGAGTCGCTGCTCCTTCACGTCGAAAGGACCCAGCTGAGGTGGCTAGGGTATCTGTTCCGGATGCCTCCTGGTCGCCTCCCTCGGGAGGTGTTCCAGGCATGTCCTATTGGGAGGAGGCCTCGTGGAAGGCCCAGGACACGCTGGTGGGACTATGTCTCCGAGCTGACCTGGTGTCGCCTCGGGGTCCCCCCAGAACAGCTGGAGGAGGTGTGCGTGGATCGGGAAGTCTGGGCATCTTTGCTGAGACTGCTGCCTCTGCGACCCGGCCCCGGATAAAGCGGAAGAAAATGGATGGATGGATGTACTATTTCTGACTTTGCTCGTTTTTTTGTAGCCAGACTTACCCGCCTATTTTTTATAAGGAAACCCTCTGCTAACTTAATGAACCTAAAATAGTGCAGACCAGTGGGCTTTTTGCCCCACCTTTCTCCACAGCACGTTAAGAGGTTACATAGGCTTAGTCTATTGGATACAAAATGTGCTTACGTGCTGGCTGTGTTGTCATGTTAAGCAGCATGGTCAGGCTTTGATACCGGCGCCACAGTGAACATCGCTATTCACTCTATCTCTCAGGACAGCGTTTCATTTACAGTTTGGTTCCTGTTACTGCGTAAAAAGTTTTTTTTTGTAAATGCAGCGTGATGTTTATGAACAACGAGGAGGAGGAGGAGGAGGAGAGAGAGACGGGAAAGAGGAGACAGAGACATTGAGCTGAGGCTCGGGCACGTAACCTGCCCTCACGCCGCGCACATCTATCAGGTATGTGCGCTACTGATGCGTGCACGTATGCCGTGCGCGTAGCTGTGTACCTCTCACACATGGTGCTGTTGAAAACACTGCGCAGATGCTCCTATCCGAGCCTTAAAGAAATAATTTACGTCGGGTTTGTTTCGGGCTCGGGCCGACGATGCAAGTTAATTGCTCGGGCCGGGTCGGGCTTGATTTTTTGGGCCCGAGCTAAACTCTAGTCTGGACTCCCCCAGGTCCCATTAGCCCTGGATCAGAGGGGTCTCCCGGGTCCGAGCACAGGGGCGGCCGCAGATAAACACAGGCGATATTATTCTTTACTCAGGATTTAAAACTCCTCCTCTCTCCCTCTCCTCCTCCTCTCTTAACCTGGGATTTATTTTAGTATATTTTAGAAATAATGTTCTCCTTCAGCTACAGTATGTTGTCATATATGAAGAACTCAGCAGAGGGCGCCAGACTATAACTTTTAACTAGAGTTAAAAAGTAAACAAAAAACAATAATAGATCAGGCTCAAACTGTGGAAGCTTAATAACAAAACACAGAGCTTGATTTTGTGGGTGGCAGATGGAAGTAGAGGCTGGTTGGAAGTGGGTCCGGGTTGAGAGGGTTGGTATGTGAAGGCAGGGGTGAAAGTAAGCCGGTACGGTCCGGTACTGCGTTCCGTTAAAAGATTTGCCGGTGGTACGCAGTACCAGGAAGGAGAGGAGGTGCGCTCTCTCACCTTACGCACTAAACAGCACTCTGCCAATAATATTACACTGTGAGCTCAAACGCGTTGAAGTTCAGCCACTTAAATGCAATATAGAGACTCGGCAGACTGGATCTCATCTGCTCTGTCCCTGAACTTTCTGCACACACGGTAACGGCGCAGTTTTGCCATTTTGTCTGCGGGTCCCCCCCGTGCGTCTTTACGCATTAGAGAACAGACGGCTCTGTTTTGCCACGGCTCACATGCTCCTCCACCTAAAGCTGTCACATTAGAATGAGAGTCCCCTTATACAGGCTCTTCTGGCTTTTCTGGTTTCCTTCGCTGGACACTTTCACAGCGTGTAGACTCTGTTACCTGCGAAAAAGGAGGAGGAACAAATCCGCGCTGGGTCCGCCGCCTCTCCCTCTGGAATATCTCTCTGCAGTTGTTGAACGCGTCACAAATGTCCTGTTTATCCATGTCTTGGAAATGTTAAATCCTTTACCAAACAACGGCTCAGCCCAGTGAAATAAAAATAATCCTACTGCCCAAGGAGGACGGATAACATCACCTTAACCTGATGTGTTTTTATTCCTTTGCACTGGCTTAAATACAAGCTTGTACAAAATGTTTCTGTATTGTTTCTAAGCAGTAATACGACTTTATATTTTGCTTATTGTCGTTTGTGTTGCAACACTTTGGGGCCGTTTGTAAATGTGCTTCATAAATGACCCATTTTATTATGTGTGTGTTTCATGTTACATTTTATCTTTTGTTTTCTTTATTTTGTTTTCTATCTATTTCCATTTCATACATTTATTTTTAAAGATTGAGGCTCAGAAATTCCTTCCATGAACATCATTTTCTCTTTCTGTTTTGCATCAATACAAAACAATCTAATCCTGCCAGTTTTGCCAGTCAGACAAAGGAAGGAGTGTTTTCATTATCTCAAAGAATCTGATGTATTTTTACAGGCTTGGTGTTGAAAGCTGTCTCACGCCATGTGGGTGCACAACAATGCTGATAGATTAGATTCCTTTGAGGGCGTGGAAATGCTCCTCCTTTTACTGGAACAGTTCAAATGACATTTGATTGACACTGTTTGTATTTGTTGTCGTGGGTAACTGGTGAGTCACACCTTTTCCAGGCTACATTTCTTTCAATATTTACCTCCTATAAAAGTACAGAAACATCTGAATCCATAGAAATGATGTTGTTTTGGTGATAATTTCAGGTTTATAGTTGTATTTAATGTTTATTCAACAGACATTTGTTGGTTAATTAAAGTTTATGTGACATATATTAAAATTCGATACTCATTCTGGCTTGCCATAGGATTATGGTGGGTTCTGACAGCATCTCCATTGAGAACCACAGGTCTAAAAGAAGCTAAGAGTTAAAATTACACTTAACAATGTTATGTAACTCTGAGAAACCAATCCTAAACAGAACCGGTCAAAAACATTGGAAACACTCTCTTTCATGTATTGTTTTTTCTATTGTCTTTGTCGATTCTCACTGAAGGTGTTAAATAGAAATAGATCTTCCAAACCTTTTGCTTTGATTTCTGTTTTGCACTAACGTCTGCAATGAGGATCACACGGTGAAATACTGTTGAAAATAAAGAAAAGCTTTGACGGGCACTGGAGTTTAGATCATAAATTCTGCTAAATCACAGCCGTTTATTCTTTTTTCTCCACGAGCTTCAGAACGTCGTCCCTGAAATGGTTTAACGTCTGTGAAGTGAAAACTATCTATTTATTTATTTGGTCGGGGAACAACACAATTCCATATGAGAAATAAAACACATAAATAAATAGAAAAAACTATGCATGAAAAAGAGTAAATAAGGACGTTTTACAAGTACTGTGTATTATGAAGGAGTTCAGGTGGAAGGCGAAAGTTAGAAAACACTGGGCTGAAGTTTAAATCACTCCTTCCACTCGATAAACTCCCCAGCAGAGCCATTAGAGCAGTGACTCATAACTGTAGGTCCACTAGCGCCACCTGGAGGGCCGTAGAAGAAACAATGTTTTTCTGCCTGAGGTCTTGGAAGGCCGTCGAGCCGTACAGGAATTCACGTATTGCAAATATTATCACAAAAAGATTCATTTAAGTCAAGCAAACCTCTCCCCACAATAAAGGACGCCATTGTTCAGCCCTGATTTAAAACCAGTCCGTAAGTGTGACCGAGCTTTACTAACTTCAATGACTGTTTACATCTAACTGAAACCTTCAGAACTCTCGAGACACGGGTCCAGCATAACAGTCTTTGTAACATGACTATGTATCTGTCCTTAATTGCTACATCTTTATTGTTTATATTTTACTAAATTAAACAGACGAAAATGCTTTAACTCAACGTAATCATTTCAAAACCTCTTTCACGGCAACATAGAGATCACGGGTTCAATTGTGGACTTTGAAGTCACACAGAAGACCGACTTGAAGACAGACTGTAGATAGAACGAGTTCTTTAAAATCTGGGGTACACAGAAAGTTTATTGTATTGTCTTCACCTAAAGTCTTATTGAGCAATTTTGGATTGATTAAATTTCTATTATTCTATATATGAGTGGAATGATTATTGTGGGTGGCTTCTTTTCCTGCTTCACTTTTTTTCACCACTCAATGTGTATATGGGTGTGAAATGTCATTGTATTACATCTTTGAACAATTTGAAACACATAGGAAAACTGTGAGAACTAGAAACAAGTTTGTTGCCAAACAAAAAAATGTCACTAGTTTATCAGGGAAAAATCAGGTACATCAGCTTTAAACTAATATAATATTATATATTAATTAGCCTGCGGCTGCTATATATAATATGCAGAGGAAATTCCGTGGGGTGACAAGCAATACAAGCGACCTTTCCCAAAACAATTCAAGGAAAAAGGAACAACGAGAAACTAGAGAAATACAGGCTCAGATGAAAGCTGGAGAGCCTGGAAGTGTAAGGCATCAAGTGGTGCCGTGGTCGTTGGGCTCTCCGGGCATGTTACCCCAACTGGAGGAAGTTGGCTCCAGCAGATCCAGGAAATACACAGACATCTCGTGTCCGAAAAAGTGTCAGTTCTAGGAACAGCAAAGATACTGCGAGAACCCTCAACTCCCAGGCCTCTGGTAGAGGACGCGAGCTTTTTTTTTTTTTTTTTTTTTATTTACAAGATACAATAACGAGACAAACTTCAAAACCCCCACCCAAACCAGCCACTCCCTGCATTCATACCACAATAAACCCACAATCATCCACACATTCTTAGTATTTGACACAGCTATAGAAAAAAAGAAGTCACACAGCAAAAGAAAAATAATAAACATATGAAAATGAAAATAAATAAAGTCACTATACCAAATCAAAACCATAAACAAAATATAATATAATTAGCAAAACAATTTACGACATAACAATGGCATAGCAGTACCCTAATATTTATATCCTAAACTAGGTAAGCAGACCATCCATTTCTTTTCAGCTCAATTATTCTGTTTTATTTGTTGCTATATGTTTCTAACATATAATAGATGATAACTCTATTCTAAGTGTTATACATAAATTGATAAATTTTTAAAGCTTAAAAATAAACATTTTCCCATCAGATAATCAAATTCAAAAAGGTATGTGCAGTACCCTCAAAAAACCACGATAACACAATATTCTGAGTTAATTTGCAAAGCAATACCCATAGACCTTACATAAACTGAACACTGACCCAAAACTTGAGCCACATGTGGGACAAAAAATAAAATCAAATGCAATCAGGTCCTCCTCCTCATCCCTCACAGAAACCTACAACAGGATCCTTTCTATCATGCCATTGAACAGAAGATTTTTTTTGTTGCAATAATTTTATAAAAGATTTTAAGTTGAAATATTCCTGGAATATGAATATATTGTAGTTCATAAATTGTTTTTCTAAAGTAATCTTTCCACAAAAATTGGATCAGTTAAGATTCATCCACTCCAAACAGGCAGATCTGTGTGGAAAAAGTGCGGTGCCTGTATATTTAACATTCACGTATATATTATTTTATTATTTGGCACAGACAGCCATTTTGGGCATCTTATAGTGGGCAGACAACCATCAACTATTCTTCCTACATTTGCATTTCTTTTTCCGAGTTTTAGGAAATTGCAGAAATCCGCTGGTTGATTGTAGCTCATCGAGAAAATGTAAGATCTTTTCAAATTTTCCAAAGAAATCAAATCTCCAGAATAAATCTAAAAGGTCAATTGACAAAAAACTAACCGCCATTTTTTTAAACACATTCCTCCCACAAAATGATGTTTGTCTCCAACAGTAAATTGGAATTCACCATAGCAAGCTGGTGTCTGATATCTTGAGCTGTATCTGAGATGAACTGGAAATCTCAACCAAGCTTTCAATGAATCTTGAAGAATGGTGAAACTCTTTTAAACCAATTTTGAAATAGTTATCAAGTATTATGTTTTATTGTAAAAAGGAAATATATTGTTTGAGAAAGAAGGAAAAGGCTAATATAATGCTCTGGGTCGTAATCCACTTTTATTATTGATACATTTTAGAGCAACCCAGGGGGCCTCAGGAACAGTCCCATCATTTGAGATTTTCTTAAATTCAGTCCGCCATTATCAATAAAGAATTATATAGATACTGCCTTTTAATTTTATCTGGTTTATTATTCCATATGAATTTATAAATTTTGTCAAAGTGTTTTTGAAAACTTAATGCTAGTGAAGGAAAAGCCATTAGTAGGTGGACAAATTGTGGAATTACTAATGTATTATCACGTTACTCTTCCCTTGAATTGTCACGAAAGTCCCACTCCCAACGGTGTAAAATTCTTCTACTTTCCCATCCTCCCAAATAATTGTATTTAACACGTTCTTAAAGTCATCAGGTAGATGAATCCCTAAGTTCAACCTCCCTCCATTAGTCCATTTAACAGGAGCCGAACAGTTTTAAAATGAAATTAGTGTCCTTTTAATATCCATCTCTCCAAATACTACTATTTGCGAAAAATAGGTTCATCCAATAGTTTTTGAAAACGTATTAATTCTTATAGTCCCTTCAAAGTGATTGTATTGTGTTTTATAAAAAAGGTTGCATCATCAGCATACATTTGTCATTTTTTAAATCTCTTGGCCGTTTGGAATAGACCTGGTAATAATTTCTGAGTTCAATTTGTATAAGTAAGAATTTCAATCATAAAATAAAAGAGATATTGGTGAAAAAGACACCCTTGACGACTCCTTGTGTTAAGGAAATGTATCTGATAATATGACCGGTTATAATCACTCGACTAACCGATATTATAAAGAGTTTCAAACACTGTATTATAGTTTTTTCAAATTCAAAAAAAACAAGACATTGTCTTATGACTTCCATTGAACTTTGTCCAACTGCCTTTTCAAAAATCAGCAATAAACAATAATCCCTGGTTCCTGATGTTTCTCATAAAATAATATCTGTCAAGTATTGTCTCAATTTTTCTCCATATTATAAATCTTCTCCTTAATAAAACCGCTTGAATCGTATTTAAATACTTCCATTTAGTTTTGCTGGGACGCGGAGCTTGGAAGGAAAAGAGAGCCGCCCGTGAGGTGAGGAAGAGTTTTTTTATATATATGTCAATATATATGTAACATATATATGCATAATAATGACATATATAGACATACTGTATCATATACATAGTACCGGCAAGAAAAAAAAGCTACTTTCACCCCTGGTCATGAGCTACGACCAAAGTTTTACCGTCACAGTTTTCAGCTTCAGAAAGCCCGAGTGTTTACTGAGGCCTTAGCGCACATGCTAGCGGGTTTATTTTCGTGGAAAAGTTCAAGAAAGTGAACGCGGAGTCGACCCGCTCATGCACGTCCTAATGCTGCAGTGGACTCTACGGCGTGTAGTGTTAATAAAGCATACACAATTGTGCTAAAAATAAATCCGCGAAAGAAGCGAGGCCGCGAAAATGAACCGCGATATAGCGAGGGACAAGCTGTAAATCAATCTATAAAGGTTAATGCTGGTCAGAGGCATGCCTGGTAATCGTGAGAATGCGGGATGTTCCTGTGGGCTGCTTGTCACGGTGCCTTGTCCCGTCAGAATAAAATAATAATTAATAACAACTCCACAGTTCGTTGCCATTCCAGCCTAAGGCTTTAACTTTGCAGCAGGAGCCGGCTTTCCAGATATAAATGAAGTAACACAACGTAATTTTCATGAAATCTATCAAAATACGACAGATAATAAAAAAAAAAAAAAACATGCATCAAA